>PVIJ01001370.1:117664-204046 GCA_004024925.1 Scalopus aquaticus
TCTCGCCACCCCACGCCTCTGGCCTGTACCCCAGCTTGTATGTACAAATAAAATAAAATCTTTAAAAAAAAAAAAAAAAAAAAGAGACTGACCAGGGTTGCAAGGTTAATGGGGCATCTGGGATCTGAACCCGAGTTCGTGAGCACAGCACTCTCCGGAGACCTGTGGGTGGCTGGAGAAAACACACCAAGTCCTTATCTAGGGCTTTCCAGTGGTGGGGCAGGAGTCGGAACAGTCCAGAAGCAAGGAGAGCGCCTCTGCTTGAGGGGCCGTGTGCCTTGTCCTGCCCTCTTGCTAGGCTGATGTTCTCGGTTTCCTCAGCCTGTCCCCCAAAACCCTAGACATAGCAAATATCATTGGCTAAGGTCGAGACCAGTGTCAGACTGTGGTCCAATCAGCTGTGACCAGGAGCAAATCCTCAGGAAAAAGGTGCTGTTACTTCCACATGTAAATCTTAAAAAAAAAAAAAAAAAAAAGAAAAGATGGCACGGGTCTTACAGGTGAAAAGATATAGAAGTAGGGGAGGTTTGGGGGAGGGTGAGTGAGGCATGTGCACCTATGGAGGAGTAAAAATGTGTCCCTGAAGTTGGAGATGAAGGACAAATTAATTTAAAAAATGCTTCAAAAAAAGGAGTATGGCCAATTTGTATCTTAAGACCTTTCTACTTTAAAGCTGAAAGCGCAACACCCCGGCGAGCCCCCAGCAGCAGGGCCAAACCAGGACACTGTCGCCCTACTTCAGAAGCACATCAACCAATCCCGACGTGTCGGGGGTGGGGTGCGGGGTGTGAGCACTGACGTGGGCCAGAAAATTATTAAAAGAGTGATTTCCTAATTGGGGCCACAGAAACGCTGGATATTAGCTGATGCTAAGAAACTATTTAAAAAATGAGGCAACACTGTGACTATGTTTAAGAAGAGATTCCTTATATTTTAGAGATAGTCACTAAAGTATTTGTGGGTGAATCGATACAATAATTTGCATTATTTGCTTCAAAATATGCCAGGGGGATAAGAGGAAAGTGGTTATGAACAAATAGTTGTTGGAACTGTGTCCTTTTGACTCATTTTATTCTTTACTTTTGAAGGTTTGAAATTTCCTAAAGCAGAGACTAAAAGTAAGAAGGGAGAGAGGGGAGGAGGGAGAAGTAACGCGAGGGAGGAGGGGATAAGGAAGAAGAAAGGAGGAAAGAAGAAAGGAAAAGGGAGGGTTGATTATAGGAAGAAACATATTCTGAGTCAAATTTGTCCATGCCAATAGCCTGATCTAGAACAATGGTCAGCAAACTCTGTAAAGGACCAGAAAGTCACTGTTTTTGGCCTTTGAGGGCCAAATGGTCTCTGTCAACTCTTCAGCTCTGTCTTTCTTGTGTGAAAGTAGCCACAGACAATATGTCAGCGAATGTACATGGCTCTGTGCCAATAAAACTTTATTTGTAAAAACAGGAAGTGGGTTGTGTTTGATCCACGGGCTGTAATTTTCCAAGTCTTTATCTAGAAGGGTATTAACTGAATTCAGCCCCACTACTTATTTGCCATTATGACCTTAGGAAAGTCACCTAAACTTTCCAAGTCATAGTTATCTGGCAGGTAATAAGAGCCCTATATGTGTGCTGGAGTGATGAGTGAGTATGTCTGTCTCCACAAAGCAAAGAAAGCACGGACAGACAGAAGGAAGGGAGAACATGACCTTTTAGTTTTCAAAATGTCAGGGTCTCCTTGCCTTGAATCATGAAAGAGAAACACTTAGAAAAGAGACCTCTAAGTCCTGACTATAAGCAGCTAGCTCCTGAGAACTCCCAAGGAGGTTGTACAACTGAAGACTTCCTAAAGATTGGAAGCACTTCAGGGTGTTTCAGGTCTGAGTTCAAGCCCAACGGATGACCCAGGGAGGTCGGCCACCCCAAACTCTGTTGATGGAGGTCGCAGAAACAAAACTTGTCCAGCTGCTTCTCAAGGGCCTGGCCAGAGACTGGAATGTGGTTTGGTGACTGGGCAAAGCCAGTCTGGAAAGTCTTTAAAGTCTCTGCTGCCATCTTCTTTGGATCACAAATAAACTCCCAACCATCAGAGCAGAGCTCATTTGTTTTGACTCTCCTTTAGGGAACATGGGGGGTATCTATGGTCTTAGTATATATAATCACTAACAAAGCAATATGGCGTCCAAGCCTGGCTCCAATGGGGAAGAATTGGAAGCAGCCCATTCTCAGTGTAAGAATTTATCTTGGCTTCTGGGCAAATGCTGTGCTCACAAGCTTGGGTTCAAATCCCAGCTCTACCACTAGCTGTGTGTCCTCGGGAAGTCTCCTCACCTTGCTGGGCCTCAGTTTCTTCATCTTTAAAATGGGGAGAATTCAACACAACTATCACTGCTGATACTGTGCTCAGTTCTCATGGCGTAGGTCAGCTTGGGAGGATTTCTGCTCTTTGCACTCCAGGGTTTCTCTGAAGACAGACTTCTCTACCAACGCTTCCTTCATGGAGGCTCTGGGGGCGGGGTCTCCCTCCCTCCTCTGCCAGGGCTGGGGTCAGAGCCCAGCCCGAGACGCACACAAACGCAGGGGCCGTGCGCCTGCTGACCGTCAGCCCCCGCCCTTCTCGTCCCCACCCACTCACTGCAAAAGCAACAGGCGAGGCAAACAGATGGCAGAGAAACGGCTTTTCCTTCTCCTCCTAAGTAGGAAGGTGGGGGAATAAAGAGCAGGCCAAGAACAGATTTGAACCGGCGAGGAGACCAGAGAAAAGGCCATCTTCACCGATAAACCTCAGGGCTGCCCTTGAGCCCCACGTGACTATGCCGGGGGAGCCAGCGCAGGGTCCGGCCTGCGCCGTTACTATCATTGTATCATTAATTTCTTTTTGTTTCCGGCTTTGGCATACACTGACTCAAGGTGAGAGAACGCAACTGGGCTTGGCTCTCAGATTGATAGATTGTGTTTCTGTGCTGGGTCCGTTTCATGCTTGGTGAGTTTGCAGCAAAGCAATTATCACACTGTGGAATGCATAATGGCCTAATTAATAACTAATGTCAGGCTGGCCTCTGAGCCATGATTATACCTTAGCAAGCCAACTTTTTCCCCCTTTTAAACATTCCTGGAGAAAAATATTATTATAATTGACTGGTTAAATTGTCAAAGTGTCCCTGCCCCATGCATGAGGGGTGTGGCAGGAAGCGCGCACAGCCTGGAATAAAGAGGGGTGTTCCAACAGCTTGCTGGCTGTGTGACCTTGTTCAGAGTCTGTGTGTCTCTGTGCCTGAGTGTCTGGACCTTCATGCATTGTATAAAACCTAGGGCTCAACAAAGAATGGTTAAGGCCAAGCACTCTGGAGCTAGATTGCTTGGGAGCAAATCTTGCCTCTCCCACTTACTTAGCTGTGTGACCTTCAGAAAGTTATCTAACCTCTCTGTGCCTCATTTTTCTCACCTGTAAAATTTTAGTAACAATAGCTGCCATATAGGGTGGTCATGGGGAATAATGGATGGGTACGTGTACTCTATGCTGCCTGCAGGCCACAGCAACTCCTGACAATACTATGAGGTGTCAACATTCCTTGAGTAAATTTTAATCCTGGCCTATTGTGTGTCAGGCACCGTGTGGGATCTGGAAACAATAGTCTAAAGAGTATTCCATCCTTTGGTGATGTGGGAGGGACAGGCATTGTCTGAATAATTAGGGAAACAAATACATAATTACCCACTGTGCTAAGCATCCTGAAGGTTCTATGAGAGTACAGAACAGGCAGTCTTGATTAAATTTGGGGGAGGTCATGAAGCACCTGTCTGGGGGGCATTTTTGGCTGCCCAACAGAGGAGAGAGGTGCTACTGGCACCTCTGGGTAGAGGCCAGGAATGCTGTTGGACATCCTATAATCAACCACAAAGAATTATCCAGTCCCAAATGTCAGTAGGGCCATGTTTGAGAGTTCCTGGATTAAGAGGACAGAACAGATGGGGAGAGAGCATTAAGTAAAGTGAAGAGCAGGTGCCAAGGTCCTGGGGTGGGAAAAACATGCTTTCAAGAATGTACATAAAGGATGCAAAGAGAAGAAAAAGACCACCTGTTTTGCAGAAGGTGGGGCTGCTGGCAAGAGGGAGACCAGATGACCAGCTTTGTTAGGAGGATAGGCCAAGGCAGCATGGTTATTTTGGTCAATTAATGAACGTGACTATTTTCAAACTGGAGAAGGAAAAAGGACGTAAAGAGGCCGGGGGGGCAGAGTGGGAGATAAGGCAGGGGCTGGATGGTGGAGGCCATAGAGGTGGCAAGCAGGGTCTGGATTTCATTCCAGGTATGGCTGGAAGTTCCTGGAAGTTTACAAACTGGAGGCATGCTGTGTACTATTTGCTTTCTGAAGAGCTCTCTGAGCTGCTGGCAGAGAGCACTGGATGAATTAATCTGGAAAACAAGGGGGCTGGATTCTGTGATGGCTGAGCTGTTTTTGGAGGTAGAGATATTCACAACCCATGCCAGCTCTTTGAGAGGTGTGGTGCAGAGGGCACAACAGAGAGGCCCATAACCCAGGAGGCACAGGTGAGGATATGAGGATCAAGAGATTTCATAGCCAAGGCCAAATTTGAGTGGATCCTTAAAGGACAAGCAGGGGTTTGTCAGGATGCTTATGGAGGAAAAGCATTTTGGAAGAAGGGAACAGCATGTGCAAAGGCTAGAAGACTAGAACACCAGGTCTTGTCCAGGAAAAGTTGGGGTCCAGCTGTCAGGAGCTGGGGGATGGACACAATGACCCAATGAGGCCCAAAGTAGACTGATTAACCTCCGAGGCATATCTAGCTTGTGCAAACAGAAACTCCTGGGCTGTTAGCCCCACCTCCTGCCTGTCCAACCTTCATGCCTCACTTTGATCATCTCTGTAGTGGGCAGAATAACAACCCCTACCCCAAAGGGCTGCAGCAATGGTTTAAAAGTACGTCTGGCTGCCACTCTGGTTCCTGATATTTTCACTATTAATGGTATCTTCGTGGTTGGCTGGTTTAGCACTAGCCCTTTCTTAACCCAGTTTGTGGTCTGATGCAACAGGGTAAATGAGGGCAATACCAAAGACTGTTTATTCAGCACCTACTATGTGCCAGGCATAATCTCATGGAATCCTCCAACAACTCTATCAAGGGAGAGACAAACATTATTCCCATTTTCCACATGGGGGAGACAAGGTTCTAAGAGGGGAGGTGACTACCCAAGGTCACACCACGGGTGAATCAGAGCTGGGTTGATTTCAAGTTTCCCTGGCTGCTAGAGGCTGGGGTCCAGCCAACTGGATTTACCTCCCCAAACCAGCTCTGCCTCCACTTCCTCTGCTAACATTTTCATGCCCTTTCGGGCCCAGGAATCTGAGACCCAGGCCTCTATCTCCATCTGCCATGTGGAGGCCGGTTCCCCGACTTCCACACTCTTTCAAACTCCTCTTTGCTACCCCCTGCCCATATCAGGCCAGGGCACCAATATTGCTGCTGGTCTCAAGTGCTCCAAATTCTGACCCCACCCACTTCCAGATGGATCTTTCTAGAACAGGCTTCTGATCATGCTGTCCTCTTACATGAGACTCCGTGGCACCTCCCCAGCCCACAAAACACAGTGCAGTTTTAACCCAGCGTTCAGGGCTCCTTGTCCTCCAGGTATGTGTCCTAGCTTCACCCTTTCCCTCAGGCCCCAGGGACATGGCTCCAGTGCTTGCTAAACAGCCACAGGGGAATAGTCACTCTACTTTCTGTGTGCTACACCCTGCTGCCCACTCACCACCATCCCACTTAATCCTCAGGACAAACCTGCATACAAGGTGTCATTTCATCCATGGGAAAACAGACTGGAAAAGAGGGGAGGTGATTTGCTCAGGACCACCTAGGCAGTGGTCAAACTGGGGCTGGAACCCAGGTCTGCCTGATGCCAAGGCCTGTGCTCAATCACATTTCACTCTCCAGTTTTCATCCTGCTCTAGTCTTTGCAACTTGAACTTGGACTTCCCTTCCTCCAAGAAGTCTTCCTTGATTGCCTCCCTATAAATCCCTTCCCTGATTGACTTCCTTCCTCCAAGAAGTCTTCCCTGATTGCCTCCCTTCCCTGATTGCCTTATTTTCTCCTTGACACACCTGAGGCATTTTGTTCCTGGTTCTCATATATGTATTTTTTTTTTCTTTAGTGGACTGTGGTTGTGGGTTCCCAATGAGTTGCTTGGTCTCCTTGTTGGACAGAGCTTATTTTTTCTCTTAGCCAGTACAGCATACAACATATAGTCAGTGCTTTGTAACCCCTGCCAAATTGTGCCCGCTCTTGCTTTGCTGCTCCTTCAACTTCACAGGCACCTTGAATCCTCCTTCCTGGAATTCATCTGTTCAATATAGTGACCCTACTGTGTACAAGGCTTTGTGGCCCCAGCTCCATCCTGTTCCTAACAGTGAGGTGTTACATTCCAGGGAGTCACAGTACAGCAGACAGGGTTATGAACAGGGTTATGAACTCATTGAACTCTGGTTTTATCCCTCTTGAGACATGATATTATTTATATTCTTGGTTTCCTTTAAAATTAGACAGAGTCTTGTAACTGAATTCTGGCCAAGGGAACATGGGCAGAAAAGATGTAGCCACGTCCAGATCTGGCCGTGAGAACCTCAGGTGAGATCCACCATGTCTCTACTTTCACCACATACTGACTAAATGAAGGGGACTCTGAGACACAGGGCAGGGCAGGATCAGTAGATGAGATGCCTGGATCCCTGAATGATTGCATGGAGCAGAGTCTTCTTCCCTCACTGAGCAGCACTAGACTGTAGTGAGCGAGAAATAAACTCCACCTGTGTTCAGTGTTGTTGCTACAGGAGTGAGCTACTATGACTAGTGCAGACACATGTGGGTTCAGATGCCAGTTCTTCCACTTCTTAGCTATGTGACCTTGGTTCCTAAGCTTCTCTGAGTCTCAGTTTCTTCCTCATAAAAGAAACCCAATTATTTCAATCTTAGGGTTCTCTAGACAACTCCATAACATCTTAGATTTCAGACAACTAGCCCTGAGTAAGGCACTCAGGAGGTACTCAAGAAATGAAAACCCCCTCCTCTGTCCTGGCCTCAGTCCTTTGTCTTAAGTCAGGTCCTCTGCTTGGTTCTCAGACATTAGATTCAGCTGATCTTAATCTTTGCATGTCCCCACTAATCTTTGGTTTTATGTATTTTAATTATGTGTTATTATTTTGTGCTGGTGCTGAGAATGATTTTATTACAGGGTAGGAGTTTATAAACCTCAGGGAGGAAATAAATAAGAGGTCTTTCATTGTTGCAGTGTGGGCACCAGGCCTAGGAGGAGGGTGGGGAGAATTTAGGATGTGGTCTTTGAGGGTGGGGAGGAAATGGGGATAGGTGTGCCAGGGTGAGTGCCAGGGTGAGCCTGGCTGCAGGTGATGCCCTGCTTGGCAGGGTTGAGGGGCAGGGGTTCAGCTAGACAATAGGGCACAGCCTGGGAATGCTGGTGGTTACCACTTCTTTGCTTTCTGCTCCCACTGCCCTTCTGCCTCAGGGCATTTGCACACACAGTTCCTTTGCCCTGACATGTCATTCCATCCTTCCTGTGGCTAAAATGTGCCTTCTCTTGCTTTGGTCTACAGATCACTTCCTTCACCCTGGAATGCTCTCCTGGCCCCCAGGAGCTCCTTGTCACAGTCCAGCTGCAGCTGGTGATTATATATTCACTTGCTGAGTGAGTTAGGAATTGTATCTGTCAGCTCTGAGAGGGAGTGGTCATTATCTTTGGAATGGTATTTGCTTCTGTGCCTGGAACAGTGTTGCAAATACTTGCCGAGTAAATAAATGAGTAAATAAATGAACAAGTCGATTCAGTCCTCCTCCCTGAACACCTAAATGCAGGAGTCAGCAGCTTTTTCTGTTACAGGCCAGATCATAAATTTTTGTTTTTGTGGGATATACAGGTTCTGTTTTGACTCAGCTGTTAAGATGGGAAACCAATCAGAGTTAACCTGTAAATGAATGGGCGTGGCTGTGTTCCAATAAAACTTTATGAAAACGGGCTTTGTTCCCAGGGCCATAGTCTGCTGACCCCTGTGCTACAGCCTGCCATTTGTACCTCTCCTCTCACTTTGTATAAGCGTTACTTCCAGTGTCATGCTCGGGGCTGGCCTGTAGCAGCTTGCAAGAACTGGTTGTTAATTTTCAGGAATTTTGCAAGCTGGTTGCTAAATACAGCTATTACTAAAAATTAAATCATGTGAGCCTTAGGCAGTGGTTAAACTGCCCAGAGCTTATTTCTTCTCTTAGCCGGTCCAGCACAGAGCAGAACACACAGTAGGAATTTTATAACACCTGCCAAACTGAAAAATCCTTCTTCGCTTTGGCCTTGCTGCTCCTTGGACTCGGCAGTCAACACTGAATTCTACTTCCTGGTTATTTGCTCAAAACATAGTAACCCTACTGTGTGCGAGGCTTTGTGTTCCAGGCTACTTCCTGTTCACCCAGTTTTAACAAATTACATTAAAAATAATGGTGCTACAACACAGATGAACCTTGAGGATATGATGCTGAATGAAGCCAGTCACAAAGAGACACTACTGTTTATCCTATGATGAAGTATTTAGAGGAGTCAAAATTGTAGACAGAAAGTAGAGCAGGGGATGGAGAATGGGGAGTTTGTGTTTGGTGGTGGCAGAGTTTCAGTTTGGGAAGATGAGATGAGTCCTAGGGATGGATGGTGGAGTACTGTGAATGTACCTAATAGCAAGAAACTGTGTACTCAGAAATGGTTAGGATGGCAAATATTACGCAATGTGTATTTTACCACCAAAAAATGGAAGAAAAAGCAAACCTGTACAGTAGAAATGCTACAGGAGCTGCTGCTGCTCTCCTCTTCCCAACTCCATGCTGACAGCAGGAGTATTTACACCACAGAAATCGGCAGATGTGACAACCAGGTGCTGGGCAGCCAGCTGTTCCAATCTACCAGCACACCACGGGGGAATTCCACTGTCTGTCTGTCTCTTCCAAACGAGAGTGAGCTTCCAGGGCTGAGCTTCCCAAACATGAGAATCCCCAGCAGAAGCTTTTAAAAATCCAGAGGCCCAAGCCTCACACCAGACCAAGCATGCCTGGCCCTCCTGCTGGAACCGGGTCTCAGAATTTGTCATAAACCTATAGGGGATTCCAGTGGGCAAACCAGGGTCTAAGGTCATGTCTCACACCTTAAGGTGCATGCGAATCGCCAAACTACCAGGGGACCTTGTTAAATTTGTGGGTTCTGATTCAGGAGCTCTGGGGCTGGGGGAGGTGTGCTGAGACCCAATTTCCCACTGAGCTCCCAGGGGATGTGGAGGCTACTGGTCCACAGGTCACACTTCGAGCATCGAAATTTTAGAGGAGGGACGGGCACTATGCTCTGGAAGTCACCTCTGAGGCTAGTTTGCAAATTCCTTTCAGCTGGGTGACCCTGTCACAGGGCAAGCAAGGTGGGTGTTCTAAGAACCCATCTGACAAAACAGGAGACTGAGGCTAGAGGTGGCATGACCCTCCCACGGTCACCAAGCTGGGCAGCAGTAGCGGGGCTGTGACTTGGTGTTCCAAGACCCCAGAGTCAGTGCTTTTGCCTTCCCCAGCTGCCTGATCGAGGCCACTCTAGCTAAGGGGGTTACACGGCCCTGAAACAGCATCTGGGCACCTCCGTCTGGCTGTGTGACCTTAGGTGGCTTCTCACCCTCTCTGGGCCTCATTCTTGTCACTCAGGGCACGGGGATGCTCAAGGACCCATGTCACAGAGGACATGCACCTCCAAGCAGGTTCTTCTTCCAGGACCCGAACTTGGGGGTTGTACTTCAGGGGCCCCACCCTGGCAATGACCCAAGCGGGTCATGCAGAGGGACCTTTATGGCTCCAAGTGTGTCTGGCCTTGGCCGCACACAGCTCATCTATGCTGAGCTAGCACATGGGGCTGCAGCAGTTCAGAATCGCCCTCACGGTCATTGCCACGGTCACGATGGACAGTCTGATGTCAGCTTCTTTGTTACCTGGCAGTTTTGTGTCTTTACAGCTACTTCATTGCTACCCTGTGCCCCACTTTTGCAGATGGAGAAACTAAGGCACCGAGAGAGAAAAACAACCTGTCCTGGGCCACACAACTGTGGTGGCAAAGCGGAGGTTTGGCCCGGGCAGTCTGGTTCCGAAGTGTGCTCCTGCACACGCCACCCACACCACCTTTCCTGGGATCTCCGTGCATGATGCACACGTGCGTGTCCCTCGCTGTACCCCGAGCCCCAGGGGCAGGGTCCTGTCTATCGTGTTCCTGCTGCATCCTCAGGGTCCCACACACAGTAGGGCCTCGAGTAGCTTCTGAGTGAGAGAGTGGGCAGGCTGGTCCCAGCCGCTCTACCCCCCCTGCAGCAGGCAGCTCACTGCAACCCGGGTGTGAGGTCGGGCACGAGTGGTGTGTGGGGCTGCTCACTGCCACCTCCCTGGATCTCATGCTGGTATACAGCAGGGGCCAAATAAATGTCTGCTGCAGAATGAAGGTCTCAGTGGAACTGAGAAGGGAAGCAGGGGTGCACCTGTGTGTTCTAGGGGGCCTGGTGGGAAGGGAAGGGGTAAGCGCGCCAAATAATCCCGACCGACAATCCTGCATCAAGGGACTGTTTCCATTCCCAGTCTCCAACACGGGTAACTGTGTTTTGCCAGAAATCCCGCCAAATGTCAGAGCTGGGATTTAAACCCAGAGTCCCCGGGACCCCGGCTTATGTCCTTTCTACCCTTTCAAGGGCACCAGGTGAATGAGCAACGTGTGTTCCCCCTTGAAACCCCAGGGCTTAGCACAATTCCTGCCACACAGTAAGCGCTCCACTGTTTTCTGATATGTGAATAATGATGTTCGCTCCCCACCCCCACCCCAGCATCCAGCATCATGCTTGGCACATAGTAGGTGCTCAACAAACACCTACTGGGTGCAGGCAAGAGTGACTGTGTGGATGGCCACACACCTGCGCAGGTGGGTACTGCCTCACGCCCCGCCCCAGCAGACGGGCATCAGGGGACACCCAGCCCTCAGAGCCGGGAGATGGATGTGCACCCCTGGGCCCCACCTCCCCACCGACCCGCCCGCGTGGCCTTCCATAATGCAGTCCATTAAAAGGCTTGTAAATTTCCATACAGGAGAGCCGAGCATGGCGTCAGCACAGACTAATTGTTGTTAAATGTGCGGGAATGTTCCCGCCACGCCACGGGAGCGATCACTCTTCCCGCCCGGCCCATTCCTCTGCAGGCGGAAAGCTTACAACGTTCGCACAAGGCCAAGAAGCAATTCGTGTCAAAAAGATCAATAATATAAAAATAAAGCATGAGAATTCTAGTTAAAGGGAATGTCATATAAATATGTGGTTCACGTCCATGATTCCAAGATTAAAAAAATCAATCAATATCGTTCTTTAGATGATGTTATTTCTAATGAGAAATACCCGGAACAACTGCAAATAACTGCTTAACTGGGGGGAAGAGGCATTAATAATTTACTTGATAAGGCATAGGATACGGAATCAAAGAGGGTTGCTGCTGCTTCTTAATTTGGTTGTAATACAGCGTGACAGGTTCAATGACGCTTTCGTGGGTTCTTAATATGAAATTCAGAAGGATGTTCGGCTCCTTTTAAGTTTTACCCCAAGCTGGGCAGGGCGAAGCCAGAGGGGCAGGAGGGGTGATGGCGGCCGAGGAGACCCGCACAATCATCGCGCTGACGGTGTCACGGAACAAGGCGACGCACCGAGCGTGTGCACGCGCGCAAGCTGGGCAGCGCGGGAGCGAGCCCCCTTACCGCCCCCCACTCCAGCTGCAGGGACGCCCCGATAGTGCAGCACTCACTACAGGCCTAGTCCTGGGCGAGAGATGCGTCCTCCTGTCCCTGCTGCTCCCACCCTCCCAAGTCGGGCTCCCTGCAGCCCTCCAAGCTTGCCTCTTCCACCTCTGCTCTGCTGGCCAAGGGCTGTGTGAGCTCAAGCAAGTGGCTTTACCCCTCTGAGCCGCAGTTTCTTACCTGCGCGAGGGGATGGCGCCGCAGTGGCTCTCGCCGGGGTGCTGATGGCCGGACAGGCTATGCCGCTGGTTCCCGGTCCCAGGCCCCTTACCACCACGTTCTGGGTGCTGAGCCCCAGTCACCCACCTGGGAAATGGGTGCGAGCAGAAGCTTCCTCATGCGGCCGGTGGGAGCAATTAATGTGACGAGGCAATTCTCATCATCTGCGCGGATGCTGACTGATGCTCACGGCACTCCTCAGCGCCCGGCTTTGTTCTTAGGGCTTTTCATTTAACCCTCAGATTGGCCCCAGGAGGTGGGGACTAGTATTATCTCCATTTCACAGCCAAAGAAACCGAGGCCCAGAGAGGTGCAGTGACTTGCCCAGGGTAACACAGCTGGGCAGTGGAGGAACCAGGAAGCTCTGGCCCACCTGGCTCCAGAGCCCACACTTGTCCCCAGGCTCATCTGCCCTGGGGTCCTGCCAGTCAGGGAGGCTGCTTCTCCCAGGTCAGGACGGCCTGTGTGGAACGCCCCTTGGGCTCCGAGGGGCACCACTTACAAAGGGAAGGTCACACCCACCTGGAAGAAAGGGCAGTTTGACAGATAGTGGGGGCAAGCCGATGGCGACGACAGGCTTAGCACTGGATGGGGCCAGTGAGCAGGGGCTGGGGGGTGCGGGTGTGCTGTGCACCCCTCAAGGGACGGTGGTAAAGTGATGTCCAGCAGACACTCGAAACCTCTGGAAGGGTTCCACTGCCTTCCCCCACCTGACGGGGTCACACTGTCTACTAGGGGGTGATCTCCGCTGGGCCCAGCATCTACTGATAGCACACAGCTTGCATGCAGTAGGTGCTCAATAAATGCTAAGTGCATGAATGATTGCATGGACTCAGTGATGGTCTAGTAGGTCTCCTGGTAGGAGGCACCTGGGGCCATCTCTGCGCTCCTAGAAGGTGGTCAGGCCACACTAGCTCCTTCCCACCTGAGAGGGCAGGGCAAGGTTTCAGCCCCACGCAACCAGACTCACCCACCACAATGGGAACCAACACACACACCGGGAGACGCAAATGGCTGGCTGGTCACGTGACAGAGAACTTCGCTGAACACGATGCAGTCCTGTCTGCTGTGTGCACAGACGAGGAAACAGCTTGGGAGCAGCCCCCTGGAGCCTCCCCTTGGAGGTGGGAGGCCACAGCAGCCCCCTGATTGCTAAACAGTTGTGCTTGGATGGGGCCCAGGTGAAAGTCTCTGTTTCAGCTCAGCCAAAGCAGTTTCCATCATGCAAGCCACACTCTTCATGGTGGAAGAGGAGCGAAGCAGAGAAAAAATAATCTCCCCGCTGAGGTCCTGCTGGCCTCTAGGCTGGACCAGAGCACCCACTTCTTAGAAAAGTTTCACCTCCGATTTAGCATAACAAAACTTTTAATTTAGATGTTTTCATCTCTCTCTCCAAGTAAAAATAAGTTTAAAATAATGACTGTAATAAATGAAGGTAATTAATTGTAGTTTGTTCCTTTACTGTCTAGTCAGCTTAATTTTACCTTTTCAACTAATAATGAGAAAATAATTTTTGTGCTCGGAGGGTTAATGATATGTAACTGCGAGAACTGCTAATTGCATGTTGCAATCCATCCATCAACAACCCCATCTGTGCGACTTGATTATGTTTGCTAAATTATTGCTTTGAATTATCTTTCATAAAGCAACTTTTGTAATTAGCGGGGCTTTCGTCTTGCTCTTTTCTCTGCGCGCAAGGAGATTCAAACTTTGGCCATTTCAAGCTGTCTCCATTAAGCCACCTTCTCTGGCTGGCTTTGTTTCCTGGAGCAGGGGAATCAAGACTGTCCTCTAAGCAATCAAGGCGGGGAGGAAAAGCTTCCTTGATTCACAGCAGGGCAAATTCACTTCCTCTCCGCCCCCCTCCAACCAACACACAGGAGCGTGCGCACACAGAGAAAAGGGGAAAAAAAAGACCCCCATGTCTATAGAATGAACAAATAAAGAGGACGCCCAGATCCTGTATATCCAGGAGCTGCTGGAGTGAAATTAAGGAATGAACTTGAACATGTTATATTTCAACAAGAGGCCCGCACCGGGGAAGGAGGGATGACGGGAACGATATTCAGCCCTGGCGTTTTATGGGCTAGTTTATGTGACTTGGGACAGTGTTTGCCTCCGGGAATATTCCTGGGAGGTGATTAATGCCCACTTGGGAATCGTCAGCTCCAGCGCAGCGCCTGGTGGCTCGAGAGAGGGAAGCGGCATAAAGGATGAATCCTCATTATAAAAATTAAAATGAAAATCAAATTTGGATTATAAATGGCCTGTGCATGTGCAGTTTGTTCTGGACGAAGGAGATGCTTTTTATTAACACCTTTCTGTGGCGGGCCTCTCCCTCCCTCCCTGCCAGGCGCATGGCGGCCGCGTGGATAGTCCATAGATCAGAAGGAAAGCAGGGGTTTCGGGAATACAGCTCTAGACAGACGTAGTCTTTTTGGTACATTAAAGGGACGATGGAAAGCCCTCTTAAGAAAATTAACGAAGTTCTTTGAAGATCCCTCGCTATGAAAACAGTGTCTATTCAACATGCCACTTGGGTTTGGACATGAGAATTCGGCTTTGCCTTCCCTTTTGCCCCCCATGCCCACCCCACAAGACTTCCTCTCCCTCCACACGTATTGGGCACCAGCTGTGTGCCACATACCATGCCAACTGTCTCCTTCCTGCCGAGTTCTCTGAATTCTCACTGTTAGCCTCATTTGCTAAAATGAGGAGGAAAGCTGAAGCTCAGAGAGGTTAAGGAACTTCCCTGAAGCCACACAGCTAGTACTTCCCATGTACTTTCCACTACGCTGCACTTGCACCTTCTTGAGTTCACTGCACAAACCCAGTGTTCAATTTTCTCCTTCTGAAAGATGATGCAAGTCATGCTGGCTTCCTAATAAGGACAGAAAACCCTGTTTTTTGGATAAAAAGCCTTGGACACCTAGGGAGGATGCCTGGGCAGATTCCAGCCCAGGCATAGTGTAGGACAGGTCTACCTGAATGGGAGGTCCCCGATAATTAAGAACAGCAAAATAACTGGATCTTAACTTTTCTCTTCCTTAATGTTAACCCCGTGGTGTAGGTATAATTATTTTCCAGTTTTACAGATGAGAAAACAGGCACAGAGAGGTTAAGTATCTTGCTTAAGGTCTAACAGCAGAGGCTGCCACCTGGCTGGCTCCCCACTCTGTGAGCTTCACTCCCTAGCAGCCATGAGCTGGCGTTCCAGGAAATCTGGCCCTCCAATCTCAGTTACTTCCCAAACAACACAAAAAGACCTGTCATACTTTGATTTCCATTTAACAGATAGGGAAACTGAGGTGCTTAGTGGCTAAGAGAAAGAAGCTCACCCATACCAGACCAAGTAAGGGGGCAGCCAGAAGTGAGGTTCTATACAAACAGCTCAGTGCTTGTTTTCTGGCTGCTGGGCAGAGGGCTCAGCTGCCCGAGAGGGTGTGTGTGTGCGTGTGCGCGTGTGTGTGTGTGTGTGTTAACACATGTGTGTGGGGCCCCCCTCATGGATCAGGAGTTGGCAGATGGGGACCTCTTTTTAAACACACACACACACACACACACACACACACACACACACACAGCGCCAGGACAACACACTCCTAACCTTTTGGTCTTCTATTTTTGCCCTGTCCAACACTCCCCCACCCCCACCCCCGGCCCACCTTCTAGTCCAGGCACCTCACAACCAAATGAATCAATACCGGATGGTCCTATAAATAAATAAGCACATCAGTCAACTTGGTAATAAAATGAAGGACTGAAAAATATGGAAATCAGCGACATTTGCGTAAATCCAGTTATTGTTTACTTTAATATTTGCCTTATGCGCTTCTGCGGTTCCAAAGAGACAGATTCAAAGTAATGTGGTGTTGGGGGGATGACAGGTTTAAAAAGCAAGTCCAGTGGGAGCCCTCAGAAGGGCCAGCCCTGCCAGGGCCCCGCCTGAATCCAGGGGAGGAGGGAGAAGAGCCCCCCCACCCCCCGCCATGACTCAGCATTGGAGCGCTGGCCCCCCTCCGCTCCCCTGCATCAGTGCAATTCCACTTTGCCCACCTACCTCCTCGCCAGCCAGACAAGTGGACGTTCTGGTCACAGAGCCAAACCCAGAGGAGGAATGGGGGAGGGCCAGCCCCATTATGGGGCCCCAGGAAGGCGAGAGAAAGCACGAGCTGAGGACAGCGCGGCTGCTGCTACAGGGACGAGGGCCCGCAGGGTGCAGGAAAGAAGCAAACAGTGTCCAGCTTGTCCTCAGAGACTGGCTGGAGAGTGGATTTCAGGGCGAGCTGGTAAAGGACCGGACCCATCTGCAAGGCTGTCTTCCAGAACCGAGCAGAGCGCAAAACCAGGAGGAGAGCAAAGGTCGCCGAGCCCGACCCTCTGATTTAAATAGTGGGAAACCACGCCTGGGAGGGGAGGGGGTTTGTCCAAGGTCACAGGTATTGTACGTCTTGGAGCTGGTGTGTGGAGGAGGCAGGAGTTTGCGAGGAGGTGGGCCAGGCTTTCAAGCGTCCAGAGGCTGCCGGCCAACCCTGGCAGCTTGAGATGGGGTCCGAGAGGGGCGGGGGGTACTTCGGGGACAGGCATGAGCCTGGGGTCTTACCTCAGCTTGGAAGCTTTTTAATACAGGAGCCACCATCTCTCTGATTTCCTGAAAAAAGAGGCAAAGAGTTCACTGTGGAGCCAGAAACAGCCCCCGCTGCCAGCTCACTGGTGGGGGCCCCCATCCCTGGGATTCCATGGGCACGCACCCACACCCACACCAGTGCACATGTCCGGGGTGCTGAGTCAAAGCAGCCCAGGAGGCTTGGGGTCCCACATCGAGTCTCCCCGCAGCTGGACTCTGGGTCAGGCACGTGGGTGTGAGCGGGGAGAGGGAAGAAGTGGCGTCCCCCAGGTGGAACTGATCACGGGGAGCTCTTTGTGCAAAAGACCTGGGAACGGGTGTTCCCCACGGACTGTTCTTTGGAGTGGGGGCTGGAGAGGTGCCCCTGTTTTCCGCACCCAGCACCCCATCTCCAAAAGACCTTCCTTGCACTGTCCTGCAAGATGCTGCTCTGCGGCGGTGTCTCCAGCGCGCCCTCTTGACTTCCCCACCCAGAGGCCCCGCGGCAGCAAAGTCTGCACCTTTGCAAGGCCACTCTGTGCTCATCTTTCCCACCAGAACCTGCACTTCCTGGGGCCTTGGTTGGGTCGCCCCACAGCGCCCAGTTCAGAGGGAGGGTGGTAGATACCCTGTGAACGCTGCAGCACTGGGCTTCTTCAGGAGGAAGGATTGGTCCGGGGACCCCCAAGCCTCCTGTCTCCAGACCCCAACACCCTAACTCCCACAAATGACCTCGAGGGTCCTAGACACTGGGGCTCCCTGGCGGAGCCCCATGCCCCTAGCAAGCATGGGGAGCTTCTACAGGGCGTTGCCAGGTCCCAATCCTAAATGCTTCAGTTTCTGAGGCGACCCCGGGTGGCTCCCTTAGGCTGTCACGACAGGAACGCCCCCCCGCAGGAGATGAGGGGGGCTCGAGCGTAGAGAGGGAGGGGCACAGAGAGAAGCCAGGAAAGAGACGGGCTGCGACTACATATGCTCAGGTGAAGCATCAGCCTCGCCCTGCTTCAGGAGACCGGGGCTTCTCGGAGCCGCTGACACCCTGACGTCCGCCGGGGACTTAGGGACATGCCGACTGGGCGGAGCCGGGTCACAGGGAGCCGAGGGTGCGTGGGCTGAGCAGGTGGCAAAGGAAACCGGCCTGGGCTGCTGGCTGTGCTCAGCCCAGAGCGGCGGCGAGCGGCCAAGCCATCTCTGAAGATGCCAGAAATCCAGGTTCTGGGGCACGTCCGAGATGCTGAATGCTGGCGACTTATTGCGACATTTGTACGACTTTACAAGTAAAATAGATCAGCAGGAGGCCCAGGCCAGGCTCAGGCCACGCTTGGGCTGGGAGGGGCCTTAGAAACCAGTCGCCTGAAATCCCAGCAAGGGGGACAGAGGCCCCAGTGGCTGGTTTGTTTGCGGCCTTGAATGCAGGCATCAGGCTCCCGAAACAGGCTGCACCACCCCACGCTCCTGTGAACTTAGGGGTCCAAACCTGGGACCACGGCAGGGGTGGTGGCCGCCCCAGAAGCCCACTGGCCGGCCTGCTGACCCCGGGGGAAGCAGAGCAAAGGCACGAGCAGGACAGGAGCTGGGCACGGCCAGATGATGTTCTGCAGTAAAGCCTGGGCAGGACTCCCCATCAGACTAGTTCCAAAAAGGAGACTTTTCAGAGGCACGACTATAATGGGAGTGGAAACTTATTCCCCCTAATTACATAATTGCATAATTATGCAGTATTAAATTATGTAAGCCGAACTCAGAGGCCTAAAACCTGGCCTGGATTGCCCTCGTCACCTGCGGCCCCCCTGTGGCCTGGGGGCAGCGGGGCTCCCCGGGGTCTCCGTGCTGACCAGGGAGCCGGCACGCAGGGCTGGGAGCGTCTGGGGCCGTTTCATCTCTGCTCCCCAGAGACCGGAGTCTGGGGCACAGCTTCCAGGACTCCCAGTCGGGGCAGAAAAATCCGCTTAAAGACCAAGCTGTTCTCTGTTCTGAGAGGGAAATCGAGGACACGTGGCACCCCTCTAGTTCTCAGCCAAGGACTGACAAGCGAAGGCTGAGAGCTGTGATTCCGCCTCCAAAAGCACCTTCCCTGAGAAACCTGAGATTCTTTCTAGACTCTCTCCCTGGGCAAGTTCTAGTTAGAGCCTCTCCTCTGGCTTGCCTTGAAGAACAGAAGCCACTAGTCTGACCTGAGTGAGGATTTCACGGCTCAGTCCTGAGCCCTCTGTGCCACAGGGATGGATTCCCCTAGGCCTCTCTCCACAGGCCCCTCCTCCTCCATGCAGGCAGCTGAGCTGGCCACGTCGGGGGAACTCCACTTTAACTCCACTGAGCCAGGAAGCCCCGTTGGCTGTGGGTGGCCTGGGTCTCTGTCCCCCAAGCGCCTGATGAGCTACCTCCCAGCGGACATTACATGGACTCAGAGGTTTCATTTTTCCTATTTGTGTTTATTCCCATGTTTTTTTTTTTTTTATTTTAAATCTGAGAATCAACAGGGGGCCTGATAGAGGAGGGAAAGGAATTCACACATTCACCCTGGTAAAGAACAGAAACGTGTCCCTTCTAGTCTCTCCCCGGGGGGGCTGGTTATTATCTCGATCATCCTTGTGGTAGGCTGGTGGCTGGAGTTGCAAGGAAGAGGTGAAGGGGAAGGATGAGGCTTGCAGAGGGGGGTGGGAGAGGCAGTTCAGAGACAGGGAGAGTCAGAGGCCCAGAGAGGGTGGCGGTTGGGGTCTACAGCCATCATCTCCCAGATGCCAACAGAAAAGCAAAATCAAATCAAGAACTCAGGACAAACTGCCTTCACTGTCAAGGCCCAGCATCTGATTTAGATATGCCTGGTGCTGGTGGGGGATGGACACTTTACAGAGGCCTCAAAAACAATGACTTCAATCGAGACGCATCCTGCACTCACTTTTAGACAGCACTGCTGAGAACCGCTATACCAAGAAACACCAAAAGGTTGGGGGCTGTAATTTTTCTTTGTGGCTAATTAGCTTCTTTTCTTGTTAGTCACTTATGTCTACAGTTTTCAAAATACAGTTTGAAAGGAGAAAAATCTGCATTCCTACTGAGTTAATTCTATAACAGCAAATATACTGTACCTCAGGTACATTTTTCTTAAATTCCCGGCGGAGTTCAATTAAATGTTTATGAGAATGTTCACTCTCTTCCTGCCGTGCAGACAGCTCAGAAGCGACGGAATTAAGCTCCTTCTGGAACAATAAAAAAAAAGAGAGAGAGAGAAAAGAAAAAGATTTTTTTTCCTTCCTTTTCCTTTTTAATCATTGTACAAAACAGCATTCCGAACAAGTTTTCTTAACTTACAAAGCTGAGAAAAGACAGGATATTGACTCCTGGCACAAATGAATAATTTACGAAACTGGGGATACAGCCGAAAAAAATCCGGGACAGCTTTTTTGCTCGTCGGAAGTCGGGCCAGATCAATAATCTCCCATAAAGTTGGGTGGAGTTGTTTTTTTATCTCCCCCCACCCCCCTGCTCCACCTCTTAAATTTCCAAGGGAGTGATGGCATAAGCTTGTCAGTAACTGTAGAAAACATCTCCAAACCGTGTCAAAATAGTCAAGTGCGGCATATTGTATGGGCATATTATAGTGTAAGAAAGTGCTGTCGACAGCTTTCATATATCAGAGGTGGGAACGGTTCCAACTATGACTTACTCACACTTAAGGGTTCATAAATACGCCTTTTAAGATATAGATGGCTTTTTAATTTCAGTAGATTTTGGAAAAATGAAGGTGCCAATAAGAAGCAAGCTGACCTTTTGTGTATCCTGCAGTAAATCATTTAAGGTTCACTTCGAGTATAAGAAATCTTTCATGGGAGGTTCCCGGATTCAGGAGAAATGGGCTGGAAGGGCCTCTGCCTACTTATGTGCGATGAAGCCGTCAGGCCAGGTTTTTACAGGATGTATGATGGAGGGAGAAGAGAGTGAGGGATGGAAGGGGGGGGCGCTCGGCTCACACGTCACAGACGATGTCTGCCGGCCGCACATGTATATTTGATCACCCCCCTCCCAGCTCTCTTCACGTTAACGGTGGCAGTTTCACAAGGGGAGTGCAATTCACCACGAGTTGTCATGGATTTCATTTGCATAATTCAAGAAATGCTCTGTTTATGTGGTCGGCTGCTTTCTTGCACCATCCCGAGATGGGTTTTTTTTCTGGGCCATAACTCGAGGAGCATTTCTGTATATATCACCCGATTATATTTGCAGCAATCAAGCACCATAATTTCCTAAATCCGGTGATGCAATAAATTTCTGCAATCAGATTTATTAAAAACACACACGCAGATGCAAGAGTGTATTTCTAGGGTGAACTCTTTAATCTAACATATGTATGGTGAGGCCCGGCGCTGTGTTGAAAGACCCCATTTGTCATCGCTAATACGCATTCATCTTGCACACACAATGAAACACTTTTACCATTAGATAATGAAATAAAAGTACTATTAACCCGCTGCAAATCCTTTTCCTTCTAAGAGACGAAATGCACAGTAATTGTCTTATATCATGTCTGAGAGTCGGTAAATCTGCTCAATCGCAGTTCACCATAGCATCATAAACCTCAGATCCATTTGAGGAACCCCAAGCCTATGGAACGTTTGGGAGAAACCAGAGAGGGAATTTCTATTTATGGAGAAATGTCTAACCACTCTGGAGAATCATGAGGCTAGAAGGGAGAAGGTGAAGGCATAAAAGCAGGGATTAAAATAGAGGGGGTAAGGGAACAGGGCCCACGCTGCTCTCCAAGGTGCTGAAATCAAGTCCACGGCACTGCATTGGGTCCAGTGAGTTGAAGGCAGCACAAATGCCCCGTGGAATTTTGAACCAGGTGGGAGACAAGGAGTGATGAGAGAGGAGATGAGAGAGAAATAGAAACAGCTCCTGAGAGTCTGCCAAGGTGACAGAAGATAAACAGGAGACTTCTGGTTTATCATCATTTAAAAAATACTGTAGTTTTCAAAAAAAGAAACCACAATCGATCATGACCAAAATATTGAGTGACCGGGGACAGATCTGTGTTTGCAGTAATAGGACTGATCAAAGGTAGACAAAAACCAACCAGGTGGCACAGCCAGGTGGACAGAACCTCACTTGGCAGGAGGGAAGGAATTGGAGTGTCATGGTCAATTTGAGCTGTGGCCACGTGCTCACAGTTTTTCTCATCTATCTGGAAGGCAAAGATAGGATTTTTACCCTGCTGCAGGGTGGACTGGGGTTGACACCACTGAGTTTGGTATGATTGTGTATCTCTGGGATGCTGCACCTCCCTCCCTGCACCCCACAACCCACATTCTCACTGGGGACCCCTCGTTTAAAAAAACCATCAAACCCCAAGCTCTGAGAGGAAATCTCAGAGCAGGATAAGTCCTACAGCTTGATATGCTGTTCTGGACAATTTCCCCCTAGGCCTGCCCTGGGTCTCCCTACCGAATCCCCCAGGCGGCTAGTGGGCACAGATCTGTCTGCTGTGTACTAAACAGCATCAGTAGACCCTCAGTCCTGGCCCTCTTGCAAGCACAGCTCATGGTCTTTCCAGTTTAGCCCGAGGGTCAGATAATGTGACCAACTTTGCGTAAATCTGTGCTCATCCTTCAACCCTAAATTCATGCTACATTTCTATGGGAAACCCACAGACAATACCGGCATCATCATAAACAACAGCAGATTCCATCAGAACTACCACTTATTGGGTGCTTCCATGTACTACGCACCATGCCACTAAGCTCCTGACATATGCCATCTCATGTAACAAACACACTCCTGTTTCTGTCAGGTGATTCAAGCAGGGGTTTGGAAATAGTCAATCCTAACCCAGGTGTGTGTATTTCCTGGGTGGATTAAAAAGGCAACATTTTAATGCCCTGCCCTGCCAAGGACTGCTGTTCCCCTTCCCCACTAGCTGGGGCATGTTCAGGGAACTTGTGTTAAAAATGTATCCAGTGTGTTTAATATAGGTTGGCTGATATCAGTCTTCTATTTAGGTAAACTGAGAACTCAGAAAATACCTCCCTAGATCAGTGATTCTAAGTTCTGAATTTCACAGGTCAATAAAAATCTCACCCAAAAAGGAGGGCCGACAGAGTATGGCGAAGTCTGCTGTGTGGAGTGAAGACAGTAGAAACCATTTCCAAACACAGTAAGATAAGAAGTATTTGAACATCAACAAAGCAAGAGGGCCACAACAGAATAGATGAGAATCTTTTCAAAGAAACACATTTTTAAAAAGCTCATAGCCCTATTTATTTTGCTGGGGAAAACCGATAAACATAAACCAGCACCGGTTTAAAGTCACTTCTAGAAATGAATGTCCAAAGCCCCTCACACGTGCACACAGGCAGCAGCAGGGCCTCTTCTTTGATGCTCAAGCAGAACTCGGGATGCTCGCCCGCTCCAGCCCCCAGCCCCCAGCCCTAGGGGAGCCGTGATTAACACAGCCCCAGACTTTGGGCCAGGCCCAGGCGGGGAGAAGACTCATCTGATTAACCGGCCATCAGCAGCAGACAGACAGCCCGGAGCCCAGCACAGACCATTCAAATAATGATCATCATAAACAGCCCATTTGCAACTAAAAAGAAATAATTTTAATGAGCTTGAAGCAGATGATAGATGCAGCTGAGGCTCGGGCCAATGTGCCGAGAAAGGAAGCCGGGATGGAGCCGCACCCGGGACGAGGGGCGGCAGGGGAGGTGGGGTGGGCAGGAACGGCTCTTTGATGGGCTCTGCAGTCCTACTGCCCGTCCACCGGAAGTGCCCATGGCCTGGCCTAGCTCGGGAGGGTCTGTCACACAGGCTGCTGGGCAATCGTGGCACTCAGACCTCCAAGGCCTGCAGTCTTGGAACATTCGAGCCAGAGGACATTTCGAGATCGTCCAGTCTGTCACTGTCCAAACTTTGACCACAAAGGTCCCGTTGCTAGCATGTTGCCATATTGCACCCGAATTACTATTTCATTAGTATTTATCTTGAAACAGACTCCTCTTTTTTTCTTTTTGATTGACTTGTGCACAGCTTTAAGTTCGATGAATTTTTACACCCTGGCCCCGAACTAATTATGGAACCATTGTGTTCTTAGCACCTCAGAAACTCTGTGTCCCCCCCGAGTGACTACCCCTAGTGGTAACTGTTATTCTGACCCCAGTATCATAGATAAATTTTGCTTATTCTTGAACTTGATAGACTACCCCTCCCCCTTTTAACTTAAGTACTTTTGGAAAAGAATTTTTGTGAATCACTAGAGAAGCCTACGCCATAAACAAATGGTAACCATTTGAGATGGCCACAATAAAAGTACAATGAAAACAAAGCATTGTTGTCCATCTTTGTTATAAAAAGAGACTGATTGGAGAGTGCTGGAGAGGTGTTAAATGGAACATGGCACCAAACAGAGACGTTCTTCATGTTAGGATGAGGCGGGGTCAGAAGAGCTCTGAGAAGGGACTATTATTCCTCCAGTGCTCTGATTTCACCTCAATGCAGGGATATATAACGAGAGTATCTGGACCCTCATCCAGCCACCCACCCACCATCCCCATCCATCCAACAGGTCACCCACCTTCCATCTGATCATTCATTCATGTTTATCCAATATCCATCTATCAAATCACACAACCAGTCATCAATCCATCTATCAACTATCCATTCATCCATCCATTCTCTCAACCACTCACGCATACACATATTCATCCATCCATCCATCCATTCATTTAATCACAGAGCCCCAATTCTGTGTCACATACAGTCCTAGGTGCTGGTATAACACAGTCCCTGTCCTCGACAAGTTCACAGTGCAGCGGAGGAGACAGACAGGTAAGTTCTAATTCTGTGTGCCAAAGTAACAAGGTGAGAAGTATGAATGGAGTACGATGGGAGGGTGCAAGGTGACACT
Organism: Scalopus aquaticus; assembly: GCA_004024925.1. Classification (NCBI taxonomy): domain Eukaryota; kingdom Metazoa; phylum Chordata; class Mammalia; order Eulipotyphla; family Talpidae; genus Scalopus; species Scalopus aquaticus. The sequence goes on from PVIJ01001370.1 coordinate 142,232, forward strand.
GGGACTGGAAAAGCACTCCACAGGGGGGTCATCTGACTGGGGTTCAGGAGGATGGGCTTGTCAGACAAAGACGCCAAGGTCCCAGGCGGAGATTACGGCATCAGCCCCTAACTGGTCTTCCTGGTCCTGTCTTTAGTTTCTTTCCCTTAGTATGAATCACTATCCAACACACCATCTTCCTTATCTCATGTGCTAGAATGGAATTCCACGAGTGCACGACAAACTTTGGTCCTTCCTCCTTATCCCACCCTCAGAGCCTGGAGCAGTCCTGACACACAGCAGGGACGGCGATGCTCGTGGGTCAGGTGAATGAATGGGGACGAGCTGCGTGTCAGAAGTTCTGCAGGAGCCTGGTCTGTCTGGGGAACAAAGACATGGCTTGGAGACCACAGACGTGCACGTACATTCCGGCACTGACACCTCCCAGCAGAATGACCTTGGGCCAGTGATGCAACCTCAGTTTCTGTGTCTGTAAAATGGGGCTAGAAATGCGTGCTTCTGACATCTTGTCAAGAGGATTCCACAGAAGCAGACAGCCTGGCAGTGTCGAGGGTCTTCAGGGTGGGCACTCTCCAAGGGGACGGCAGTGTCTGCAGGGTGGGCTGGGTGCGAACCCCCAGGAGGAGGGCTTCCGGGGAGCCTCCCCCTGCTGTGGGCATGGCTGTGTGTCATCCTCAGAGGCTTCCTCAGAGGCTCTGCATCCTCTGGATCCACCCGGAGGAATGGCTCGGGTGGGGGGGTACCTCTGGTCTGCCATGGTCAAGGACAAGACAAGACGGATGACTGCCGCCTGCCGCGATGGATAACTGAGCTTCGCTGAGAGACAGCGGGTTACCGAGCCATCCATCATCCCTTGCACCGCATGTAAATTTCTGATGCCAAGATGTATCGGGCCAATTACCCGAGGCCAGGGCAAGGGGCGGTGCCGGCGAGGAACGGTTCCCCGTCAGGCTGGCTCTGCTGCACTGTCAGCGCCCCGGTGACGGGCAGTTCCCAGGAGCCGGGGAGAGGCCCGGAGGGAGCATGGCCAAACCTGAGGCCTGGGCGCGTGGGTGAGGCTGCCAACATCACAGCAAACTTCTAGAACAGGGACAGCGACGCTGCCCTGACTGTCCAGAGGGCTTCTACGCAACCACACGCGCGCATGTGCGCGCACGCGCACACACCACACGCGCGCACATACGCACACGCGCACACACCACACGCGCGCACGTACGCACGCACACACGCACGCACACAGGCACACGGGACGCACGAGCACAGGTCCGTGCTCACTGGCACAAACATTCACTCAACTGTCCCCAGTGTCTGGTGTACACTGGACTCTCCCGAAACATGTGGAGGGAACAAATGAATGGTCCTAGGATGCAGGTGGCATTTCACACGTGGCACCTGCAGAGAGACACTCGTTCGCCAAGGTGACACTGCTGTGGCATCATCCTGATGTGACCCTCTGTCTTTCTGGGGTCTTTCTTCCAGGTAAGGACAGGATACCCTTTCCCTGACATTTCCATCCTCAATGAGGACTGGCGTGGCCTGAAGAACAAGAGCAAGGCTGGGACTGTCTTTCTGTCTGTCCATCCATCTTTCTACTCACTGATTCTCTCAACTGTCACTGAAGTGTTGACAGTGCTGCCAGGAACATGGCAGACCCGGGCCCTGCACGGGAGCACTTGGGGACGGAGGGCGCACAGACAATTAAAATCGAGGCCCATCTGGCCCTTCCTCAGAGCCTCCTCAACCCTGGCTTCCAGAAGGTCCAGGCGCGATTTGCTTCTATTTGGAGGCCGGCCAAGAGCTAGCTTTGGGGGGCAGAGCAGGTTCGAGTCCCCACATTCCTGCCCCCCAGCTCTGGGAGTGCGGGCAGGTCCCTGGTCTCTTTGTCCAGGGGTGCCCCTCCCTCTCGGCAGTGCAGGCAGGACGAGAGCCCCATGGCTGCAGGAGGTGCCTGAAAGGGCCAGGCGCTCTGGGGCCAGGCCTGGGGTCACTGCCAGCCTGGAGGGCTCGAGGGGCTGGAGCTTCCCTGCCCTGTGTTGGCTGCAGCTGCGGGGGGAGACATGGTTCTCAGCAGAAAATCCTCTCCACTGGTTCAACCACTGCTCACCCTCTTTACAGCTGCCCCCTGGGCGCGGCCTAGGTGACAACAGGCGCCTCCTCACTGGGCTCCCGGCTGCTACTCACCCAGCCTCGTCCTGGCAGCCCCGGAGTCCTGTTAAACTGAACCCACATCCTGTCCTGCTCAAAACCCCGTCGGTGGCTCCCACCTGACTCGAGGTCAAGGTCATAGTACTCATCACCAGGTCAAGGCCCACGTGATTCTCATCTGGCCTTACTTCCTCCTACTGCCCTGGACACTCTCCTCCAGCCACACTAAGTCTGGTGCTCGAACACAACCAGCACGTCCCCACCACAGGGCCTTTGCACTGGCTGTTCCCGCTGCCTGAAATGTATCTTTCCAGAATCGCACATGGGCCTTGCTCTCACCCCTTCTGGGCCTTGCTCTCACCCCTTCTGGCTCTTACAGCACCTTCTCATAGTGAAGCCTCACCGTCGTTTTAAAATAGCAAGCGCCTCCTCCCCACCTCACCAGTCCTTCTCTGCTTAAGGCATTTGTTGTCGACACATTCATGGAGTTACTTCTCTGTTAGTTTAGTGTCACTTCCCACTGCCAGCACCCCTCCAATGTCAGAGACAGAGGGACACAGATGTCGCTTAGATCACTGCTGTATCCCGATGCCGGGGACGCAGGAGCTCAGTCCGTGCTCAACAGGGGTGTGTGAATAAATGAATGAAAGGGGGGCTGGCCCACCCTGGGCCCGACCCCCACCCCTCCTCAGTGCCTCGCGCTACCTCCAGGGCACCACCCCCACTGCAATACCAGCCAGGAAAACAAGGCAGCTTGTGCTGCAGGCGGGACCTCGGGGTAGCTGTCCTTGAGAGAGGGTGCCAATCAAACACCTAATTATCTCGCCACAAACAGGGAGCCACATCCGATCACTTCCTCCTGCCCTTGATTGCTGCTTTATATTCCGGAGTTCTCAGAATGTAAAACCTCGCAGCGGCACTAGGAAGAGAAAGTCGCCCCCGCCCTGGTGAGTGGCAGGTGAGGGGCCAGGCCCTGTGCCCCCTCTGGGGTTGCAATGTCTTGTCCAGCTGGGAGAGCTGACAGGGCGGCTGGTCCCTGTGCATGTCCCCCTCCTCTGTTAAAAAAGAGGGGATCTCAGCAAGAAGTCACTCATTCATTCACTGTCACTGAGGGCCTACTATGTGCTGGGCACTTGGAGGGGCCACAGAGGTGATTTCTCGGCACGTCACAGAACTAGGTGCCTACTGAGTGATGTCACTTTTCATGCCTTGGTGCCTCTTGTCTCCAGACCCCTTCACAGACGGGGAAGCAGGTGACTAAGAGTGAGCCACTCCCCAGCCGGCCAGGGCAGGGCCGGGTCTGGAACCCTGGCCTACTCTCCTCCAAAACCATCTGTGACATTTGTGCCAATTGCATGATCTTTTCTCCAAATCATTTCTCTGAGAAGCCTCTTTTTTGAGGTGGGGGAGGCATGGGGAGCACGGGAAGGAGGTGAGAAGGTCTGTGGGACGCTCTGGATAAATTCACTGGTGTTCCGGGCACACCATCCAGAGGGGCAGGAAGCGTGTGCTGAGCACCTGTCCTGTGCTCAGTGGCCTCCTAGGAGCCTCGAGCAGTTCTTTAGGGAGACCACAGCCTTGCAAAGCGCAGGCGTGGTCCTGAGGGAGAGCTGCGTGAGAGAATGTGGGTGCTGTCATCTGGGGAAGGCATGGGAAGAAGGGCCATGTACAAAGGCGCAGAAAATGGAAAACCCAGGCTGCTTGGGAGTGCTGACCACCAAGGCGCACATTAGGGACTAGTGGGGAGTGGGGCTACAAAGCCATAACACCGAGGCAAGAAGCAGACAGGAGCCAGAGAGGGTGGAGGGTGGAGGGTGGCACTTGCTTCAGGTAGCGGAGTCTGGAGGTCGGGGAACAGAAAGACCACCTCCTGCTGCCAGGCAGGTGATTGGGGGGAATGGGGGCAATGGGCAAGAGAGAAGAGGCAGATTTTAGAGACCTGCTGGAAAGGAACTAATGCCATTCCAAAATTGGGAGAAATCAGTCAAATAAGGTTGCAGGCAAGACAGAGAAAGAGAAAGAGAGAGAAAGCCTGTAAATGGGGGTCAGGGGGCTACCGCCAGTCAAAACAGGAGACCTTGCTATTTTTGCAGTTGGCTTTGGCAAGCAACAGACCCCCTGCAGCCCCATTGTTTCAGTAGCCAAATAAAGGCCAAGATATCTCCAGGGGTGACTGAGAGGACCTGAAGAAATATGTGGATGCAATTTCGTCCTCAACAACCGGGAGGAATTAGTGTTCATAAACACCCTGTGAAATCTAGTTTATAACCACGTAGACAGACATTTTTCAAGAAAAATATTTTGCAGGAGTGATTAGGAGCATGAGGGAGCAGAGTTAGAGCTCAGTGTCCACCTCCCCAAGTCTGTTGGTGTTCCTGACCCCAGGGACAGCCCTCAAGGCCAGTCCTAATTTGGCTCCATCCCATAAACTGCGGCTGTTCTTCCTAGGGCTGGAAGACATGTACCTAAGTGATGCCACCTCCAGGAAGGATGCCAGGATTGAATGGGGGCTGTCTAGGCTGGGTCGCTGAGGGTCCCTGTGCACCTCCTACTAGTTAGGTGATCACACAACAGAGCCCCCCATTGCAGCCTCCCCCCAATTCTCAACAAGCAGTTTACTTGGTGCGTGCTGACCGGGTGCAGTCCCTTTCCCATCAAGCTGTGTTGGGTCCTGATAACACAAGTCTTCTACTTCCAGAAAAGAAAAAATAAAAGGGAGGGCTGTGAGGAAGGCGAGAAAGAATAAAAATGGCTTTTTTCTTTTCAGAACCAGCATCCCTTTTATATCTACCTATATTTTATTAAAATGTGCATCATCAACATTAATGTGAAATTCCCACAGATATACTTTAATTACCCGAAATTGCATGCGGGACGCCCGGCGGCCTGTCTGGTGCAGTAAATACAGTGACGGGCAGGGATGCGATGGGAGCCGGCTCTGACCGACCAGGGATGCTCAGGGACGAGGAACGCTGCCGAAAGTAGCACTTTCTGGTGTTTTAGGGTATGGGAGAATTACTTGGGTGAAAAATCCTTTCACGGTTTTGGATCATTGTTTCTACTGTGTAACCCTTGTCCATGGGGTCCCCGAGGCAGATCTTGTTGAAGCTGGGAATGGGGGAAGGGCTGGCAAGGGGACCCTTCCAAGGCTCGTTCATTCCACCTCGGAGGTGGGGCAACCGGCTGCTGCTGAGAGGCGGTCCTTCAAGGAGGAGAAGCCATCTCTGCCCTCACACAGAACAGCCCCTGCTGGCAGCTAACCTGGTGTAGGTTTTTCTAGGAGCCCCCAGGTGTCTACATCCTGCACACCAACAAGCCAGTGTCATTTGTTCACTCATTTAGCAAACACACAGGTGCACGGCCATGCCCTGTCCCAGGTGCTTAACACCAGCAGCAGCTGCAGGAGCAAGGCCACCAACTTGTAGTGCTGATGGTCAAACCCCTCAGCTTCCGCGGACAAGGACGCAGAGGCGTGGCTCACCTGGCATTTCCAGTCCCGGGACAGGAAATGGGCAGGACAATATCGCTAGACGGCAATAACAGAAGCTGACACTTCCCCGCAGATGCCAAGTGACAGACACCGTGCTTGGGTATTTATAGGCACTCTCTGAGTCTCTTTCAAGAGTAATGTTGCTACTCCATTTTTCAGATGAGGAAACTGAAGGTCAGAAAGAACAAGTGACCTCTCCCAGGTCACAGATTTGTTAAGTGGCAGGGCTGGGAATTGAACCTCGGTCCCGGTGGTTCCAGAGCCCAGGTGTGATCTTCTGACTCCACAGCACACCCAGAGCTAAATCCCCAGCACAACTTATGTGCTCCCCTCTATTCCCTGTAACACAGTCTTGTAAACCCTGAGGCTCACACTGATCCCAGGTGTCTACTCTCTAGTAGACAGTAGACCAATTGCCTCATGTGGTTATCTAAATTTAGTATATCTAAATTAATTTAAATGAAATACAATTACAAATTTAGTTCCTTAGTCTCTCAAGCCTTATGTAAGTGCTTCTTAACCAGAGGGCTTGTGGCAACCCAACGGACAGTTCAGATACACATCATTGATGTGATCACTGAAGTTTACCGGATGTTGCTACTTTAGAATATCTAAGATGTGTGGTTTTGTCCCATGAGTCCCAAGCCCCCACCTACCACTCATCCCCTCTAGTGCCACTGGTTCCCAGAATCCCCAGCCCAAAGCTTGACTCAAATCAGGGACCAAAATTCAAGCTCAAGTCTTGGCAAGATACTATTAAATGCTGATGATGCCATGGAGCAACTGGAATGCCATGTACGGTGTATCTGCCAACAGTGTAGTTTCATTCAATGTTGTTCTGTTATAACGCTGATGAGGAAAAACCCCAATCCTGGCCAGCACTGCATGAAACCACATATGGGGGGGGGAACTGCTTTCATTATGTGTCATTTTATTGAAAGTGGGAGTTTCCAAGAACCTGTTGATGGCCTTATATAAAGACTTATTGTACTACCACTGGGAATGCAGAAACGGTACAACTACTTTGGAAGTCAGTCTGATAGTTTCTTAAAACGTTAAACAAAAACTTGCCTTATGGAATCAGCAATTCCACTTCTCTACCCAAGAGAAATCAAAATGTATTTTCACACAAAGACCTGTATATTCACAATAACCAAAAAGTGGGGCCAATCCAAATGCCCATCAACTGATGAATGGATTAACAAAATCTGATCTGTTCATATTATAGAATATTACTAGGCTGTCAAAAAGAGTAGAAGTACTCAGACTTGTTACAGCATGGTTGAAACAGGGAAACACAATGCTAAATGACTGAAGTCAAGACAAAAGACCACAGTGTATGATCTCATTTATAGGAAATGACCAGAAAGGGCACATCTAAAAATACAGACAACAGACCTGTGGTTTCCTGGGCTGGGAGTGGGATCGAGAAGGAACTGTAAATGGGCACAAGAAATCTTTTTGGCATAGGAATGTTCTAAAGCTGGACAGTGATGATAATTGCACACTCCATAAATATACTCAATGAAGAGCACATGTAATCAGGGGAATTTTATCAAATATAAAAAATACCTTCACAGAACTATTTTAAAAAGCCCACAAGAAACCAAGAGGCAAGAAAAGTCAAGCTGAGCTGCCACTTAGAATCCTAAAACCCGTGCTAGCTCTCTTTTCAGAGTCCTCCTCATCTTTGCCTGGGCATTCCCATTAACCAACGTTGACGGACAACTCACAGGACATCCCTGGGCATCAGCACTGCCTGTGGTGGTGGCCGGTACCCCCCATGACAGATGGCAAAACCGAGGGATCGGAGAAGGCACTTCCCTGGCTCACAGCACAGGGCCTGGCCGAACCAGAGTTCAAACCCGCATCCGTCTGTCCTGCCTCTCGCAGCTCACAGGACCCTGCATCCATTTCCCTTGGTGATTGCTGGCAGAAGCTCAGAACACCCTTCTGAGGCCCCAGAGCCTCTGAGCTCTGGCTGGCGGCTTGTCCTTGCCACCTGGAGCCCTTGTGGCAGGGACCCATGGGTCAGTTTCAGAGGATTTCTATTCTAAAGCGGTGTTTGGTGCATTTCTCTTTTTTCTAGGGGTTTATAAACTCTGTCTTTTCTCTATCAGGTTGAAATTTAGAATACAGGTTGTCAGCCAACATGCCAGGCATTTTTCTAAAAATAACCTAAATTGGTTAAGCCATTTTTAAGCAATAGAACAGTCAGGGGAGGGGAAAAAGTTGTTGGGTGGGAGGAGGAGGGAGGAATTTTAAAGGTGGTTTTAGAGGCCCCCCCCCTTTTTTTTTTTAACAGTTTCAAACTCGATCTAAAAAAGGTCTCGTCTGAACGTGACATGGGGTGATTGGTGGCTGCACGCTATGACCGGGAAGGGGGGTCTGGCTTCCTCTGGCACCTCGGAGCTCAGACCTGAGCTCTGGGTGGGCATTTCAACACCCTTGTGTGTGCGTCTCCAGAACATCTGCAGAGTTAAGGTGAGAGGGCAGAGGGGAAGCAGGGAGAGAACAGGACTTGGAGGTGGGTGGGGGGGCACTGGAAGGCAAAGCACAAAGAGGGAACAAAAAGCAAACACAAGCAGGGCTGGAGTTTGCTACCCTCTCAGGCAGGCAAGACCCCTAGGTGCTGGGGGTCTTCTTGAGATAGACCTGCCCCACTAAGTCAAGCTCATTTGAATGAACATCCACCCCAACGAGCTTTCCAGCTCCCGGGAAGGAGGCTGACCTATTCTGCCCAGACAAGTCCGGGGACCTGGCAGGTTACCCCTGGAACGAGTATGGGAAGCGTAGGCTGAGTCGGAGCCGAGGGGCCCTGCCCAGAAAGGGGACAGGAGACTGGATTCCGGCTGATGTGCCTCACAGGACTGGGCCCAGTGGTGAGGGAGTGTCTGATTCTACAGAAAAGCCCAAATCCAGATTTTTAATTTGAAAATCTCCCGATTTTTTAATTGTTGGCAACCAATTCAGAAAAAATTTTAACAATGTAGTCTGTGCCAAACAAAACAGATTTACTGGAGGATTTGGACCCTGGCCTGCCAGTTTACAAACTCCAGTCTGGCCTGTTAATTACATGGGATGGAGAGAATAATAAACCGCTTACATTTACAGCGCGATTATGACGTGCCTGCCCCTGTGCTGCCACCACCCGCCAGCGGGGGCTGTTATTATCCCTTTGTCACTGAGCACCTGAAGGCACAGAGAGGTTAAGTCATTTGCCCCAGGTCACACAGCTGGAGGTGGCCGAGCTGCTGGATCGAGCTCTGGAGTCAGGCGTCCAAGACGTCCTATGGGATTAGGGACGCCTGGAGGGGAGGGGTCCTTAGGCCTGTCAGATCATAACCTCACCTCTATGAATCAGTCATCTACAGGGAGTGGAGAAGACAAGGCTGAGGGCTGCTTCCAGAATGTACATTCCCCTCACTGTCCACTCTACCCGGGGACAGTGGAGTCTAGAAGTTCTCCCGCCCGTGGAGCCAGCTACCCCATGCTCGCTCATCAGAAGGGCACCCCCCACCCACAGAGACTAAAGCTCTCACAGGGCAGACAGCAGACTCAGGCCTGGCCAGCCAGAGGCCGGCGGCCGCCACACCCCCCCACCCCAGATCCCAAACAAGGCCCCAGTTCACTGGGAAGGCTCATTACCATTTCCACCCTCCCTTTCTCCAGCAGATGTGCCGCCGTTACAATAGCACGGAGAAAATAGAACGAAATTTCGGAATTTGTTCTCCAAAGATATTCAAATTAGTTAATCAAGGGGCTTATTATTGCTTCTTCTCTGCCCCCCCACCCCAACAGCCATCCATGAAGATAATTGATCAGCTGCTAATAACTGATTATACTTCACAAGTGTTTTCTTATGCCCATTACCAGCATGTTTAAAGACATTTTGTAAAGTTCTAATTATTCCAAATTGTTCTGCTGTAGAAAACACCTTGTAACAGTCAGTTGTTGACTGTGCGGGGACATTTGTGCCGGGTCAAAGGGCACTTGGAGGCAACATCAGGGGCCTAGACCAGGCGTCTCTGGGGTGCCCTGGTCCCTTCTCCCTCCCAGCTGGTCCCCATTGGCCCCCAGGATGCTGCTCCCCAGCTGCCTGCCCGAGAAGATGAGCCAGGTCCAAACCCCATAGCACACACTTCATTCATTCATTCATCTGTTCATTCACTCACCCTTTCCATTACTCATTCATTCATTTTTGCATCGAATCTGGCAGTTTTCAAACTTTTTAGATCCTGGGGACCCTTTTATATACTTAAAAATAACTGGGGACCCCCAAGAATTGTAGGTTACAGTGGTTGATATTTACTGTATTCAAGATGAAAACAGACACGTGTAAAGCCCCAGAAGACACCAGCACGCTCCCCATGGCCGCTGGGAAGTATCACCTGCACTGGTGGGAGGGGACAAGCGGAAGCAGCAAACAGCTGCTCTGACCCGGCAGACGCCCATACAGGTCGTGGGGACCCCCAGAGGACGCTGACCCTCATCCTGAGCACTGCTGACTAACCCATACCGTGTGTGATGCCATGTGGGAGCTGGCGGGGAGCAGGACAGTTATATCCCCCTTCATGGGGACCTTAAGGGGGGTGGGGAGAGCAGTCAGTAGGGTGAGTTCCCACAGGCACCTGGGGAATGGAGGGAGGGGGACGCTGGGAGGACATGGGTGCCAGGAAGGGGGAGGGGCTGGAGGTCTGCAGACGAGGCTGCCTCCCAATACTATCAGTCATCTTCCTGCTGAGGAACCCTGGGTTTCACATGCGGGGTCCTGTTGGTCGGGGGGGTGCCCTGAAGGAGGTGTGCTGCTGGTCCTGGGGTGTGGATGAAGAAGGGGTACCCCAGATGGAGAACAGGGGGAAGCACATTCCAGACAGAAGAAATAGCAAATCCTGAGGCCTGAAGGTAGGAAAAGCAGATCTTAGCAGGGGTGAGAGAGCGAGCAGGCAGAGGTGGGCCCATGCTGCGTAAGAGCAAAGAAATAATGATCATAAACAGCAGGAGATGTCCACTGGGGCCAGATACAGTCATAGCACTTACACACATTATGTTGCTTATCCCTCGAAACACTGCTAACCCCATTGTATTGATGGGGAAACTGAGGCCCAGACCAATTTGGCACTTGCCCACTTTATAGGCCAGTGAGGCTCAAACCTGCACAGGCTGGTGGGGGGCTGCAGGTTCAGGTTCAGACTCCCCACTGTTTGTTCACAAGGGGAGTAGGAGAAGCAGAGCAATGAGTACCTAGAAAGATGCTCCAACCTCATTCCAAATTTAAACCACAACCAGATACATCCAGGTATTCATCATGGCTAAAATGAAACACAGATAATACCAAGTGTTGACGAGGATGTAGGGCAACTGGAACTCATATATGGTGGGCGGGTCAACTGATATATGGGCAAACTACTTGTTTAGCTTCAATAGGCTAAACATCTGCTGCTTTGTGACTCAGCAATTTCACTTCTGGGTACCTACCCTAGAGAAATGGGTTCACTGAAGTAGAGCCTTGCTATTCAGAGTACAGTGGTGGGGCCAGCAGCACAGACACTGCCTGAAAATTTATGGCAAATGCAAAAACCCCGGGCCCACTCCAGACCTTAACAAGATCTTTAGATGATTCATGAGTACATTAAAGTTTGAGCAGGACTGGCCTGGAATGTTCATAGAAGCACTATTCATAATAGCCCCAACCTGGAAGCCACCCAAATGCCCATTAACCGGAGAATGGATAAATACATTTGTGATAAGACACTCAATGGAATACTACAGTATAGCCTGGAGCATGAATGAACTATAACAACAAGCAACAGTATCGCTAAATCTTACAGATGTAATGTCCAGCAAAATAAGGTAGATGCAGAAGAGCTCAGCCTGTATGACTCCATTTCCATAAGGTCCAAAGACTGGCAATCTGAATTGTGCCATTAGAAGTCAGGGAGGTGGTTCTATCTGGGATGTGCCTCCCTGACTTCTAATGGCACAATACAGATTGCCAGCCTTTGCCACCCCGTTGAATCAGCCCTAAGATCAGCAACATCGTGGTGGCCAGCTCAGGCCTGGGCATAGCCAGCAGCAAGGCTTCCCGGGAGAGCACATTTACAGTGCCATGTAGGTGTGGCTCCAGCAGGTCACAGGCCAGGATGGCAGGCCAAATCTTGGCACTGTCACCCCTACCTCTGGGAGGGACCCCTGTGGCAGACTCCAGCAGCTCCTACAGGCCAGCCTCCAGTCACTGGAGAGGCAGCAGTGGAAGCCACTTACGGCGGGAATGCAGTGTAGACAGATGCTGTGCAGGAGACTCAGTGGCTGATGCTTCAGAAGGTCGGCCCAGCTCGTCTTGCATAGATGGGGCCAACACCACCCACTGGAGGGGCGGCCTCAATCCCCACCCCACACACACACCCAACACGCAATCTCTACCTAGATCTTGACCCTAAGAGCAACAGGAGCCACTGAATGCTCTGAAGTGCAGGGCTGGGCAGAAAGGAAATCCAGCAGGGGAGGGAGTTGGGAGTGGTTGGGGTCAGGACGGGGGGAGCTGCAGTTTCTCACAGTGTTGGGGGAGTCCTCAAGGAAAAAGCAACTTTTTGACAAAGACCTGAAAGGAGTGGAGAATCCAGCCACGTGACTATCCGGAGGGAAGAGTCTTTTATTGAGCAGGAATAGCAAGTGCAAAGGCCCTGAGGCAGCAGGGGAAGAGCCACCAGAAAGAGGCCTAGTGAGCAAAGGAAGAATAGAACCTGCCACAGGTTTCACAGAATCCCACCGGCTGTTGCATCATAGAGACACCGAGCCACAGGCACTGGAGCAGTGAGTACAGAGAACATTACCAAGACTATAACATGAGTGAACAGCTGGACAGATGTTTCTGTGCCTGGCATGTTCTAAGCACTTGTGCATATGATCACATGCACAGCTTCCCGGGATGCACTCAGGCACATCCAACCACCATCTCCTCTTGGCAGAGGAGGAAAGAGGTGCAGAGAGGGCAAAGTTGCCCAAGGTCACACACTGGCAGGTTGAGGGTGAGAGGCAAATTCAGGGGCCCTTGCTCCACAGAGCCACCCTCCTCGCTCCCAGGGATGGAGTGACTGGGACATGCTGGCTTCACTCGGCCCCGAACGGCCACAGGACCTTTGCACATGTCTTTCCTGAGCCTGCCTCACTAGCTTGTTCATGCTGTGGGTCTCAGCTTAAGTGTCACTGCCTCTGGGCCTCTGCGCCGATGCGTCTCCTGGCGGCCAGCCCTCCCCATCAGGGCCCTCGTGACGCTCACTCTGCATCTGAGTCCTTGACTGGAACATCCGTCTCCTGAAGGCAGGGCCTGGGTCTGCCCATTCCTACCTTTCAGCCCCAGCGCCTGACCCAGCAAACATAGTCTGCCCCCAGAAGTGTCCCCTGGCCCAGCTCTTCATGGGCCCAGCCCAGCAACCATGAGATAGCTGACGTCAGGGGAGAGGAGAACACAGAGGAGACAAAAGGCAGAGAAAGACTGAGAATGAGGAAGAAAAGGAGAAGAGAAAATCCAGGAGTGAGTGAGAGAGAGAGGATGTGAGAGAGGGAAAGAGAAAGTGGTGGTGGGGGGGCAGGGAGAAACAGGAGGAAGAGAGGGGGGCCTCCCTGGTGGCGCAGCGGTTGAGCGCTGGGCTGTGGAGCTGTCGGCAGCGCAAGATGCGAGTTTGACGCCCAGCCGGGGAGAATCCCACATGGCGGCAGACCTCTCCTGCCTCGCCCGCTGCTCCCCTCAGCAGTGTACTTCTGATCTGCCTGTTCTGCTCCCCACTCTGTCTCTGGTGAACCCTCTCGCTGCCCCCACGCCTCTGGCCTGTACCCCAGCTTGTATGTATAAATAAATAAATCTTAAAAAAAAAAAACAGGAGGAAGAGAGGGAAGGAAAGAGGGGAAGACAGTGAGGGTGAGAAAGAGCAGAGACTCCTCCTTTCTACTCTTCCTCGTTCTGCCTTTTCTCTTGTCCTCTCGTCTGTGCCCGCTCTGGGCGAAGCCGTGCAGGGCCTCATGATGGATGCTGGTCTTCTGCAGAGCGACCCTTCCAGGTTAAGGGGTTCAGAGGCTTTCCTGAGTGTGGGGTCCCTTTGGGGCTCAGGGATCTGCCTCTGTCCTTGACACCCCAGCGCTGCCACCGACAGCACTCCTGCCTAAACCTGCTAAAATTAGCCTCTGGGAGCCGGGAGGCCTTGGCACTGTCACCTGAGCCTGCCTTGCCTCCTATCACGTAATGAATCGCGGGTCTCGGCCGCCCTGTGGACGGTCTCGCGTTTACAGCTGTTCCCCCGTCAAGGACGCTGGGGCTAATGGCTCCGAGACGAGAGATCAAGTGGAGAGCGCCGCGATGATGGATGCACGTGTCCAACGCCAGGATGCTGGCCGCCGGGCGCGTGCGAAAGGGCATGCCTAATTTGCAGATCCCACAATTACCTGGAGCCTGCTCTTCAGGTATGATTTAGTGCGGAAGGGGTCCCCAGTGCAGGCTCCATTTGGATGAATTAATTATTTCAAGCGGCGCCAACCTTTGAGCTTGGCTGCTTTGGGGACCCCTCCTGGCCCTCCCCCACACCCCTGCCTGCGGACAGGGGCACACCTCTGGTTAGGCTCTGCCCACCGTGAAAAGCAGCAAGACTAAAAACAAGCAATTCTGGAGGGGTCTAAGGATCGACATGAACCCAGCCCCCCAACCCTGAAACACCTTTTGCATCATCCTTCACGGGGCATAGGTTTAAACAGACACCCCCCTCCCCCGCATTCAGCCATTCCCCCCACCCACAAGAGGAGGCGCGCCCCGTCGGAGCTAATCCAATGAGCCGGTGGGCCCCTGCACCCCCGCTGCATGACAAGTATTTCTCCTGCCAACCAAATATTTCATCCAGCTGTAGATATCATGAGGAAACAGCAAACAAAGAGAGAGATTTAATAACTGGAAATAGGACTAAGGATACAGATAGTTTAATTTTTTTTTTGTATTGCATCTAATTGCAATCAACAGTAGACATCTGACACAGTGACAGCCTCAGCAAAATTGCTGCTGAGAGAACAGAATCTTTGTCTAAAAATAATCAGACATTCTGTGCACCACTGTTTGTTATAACGGTAATCGATGCTGGAGGCTTTGAATTCCATCAATTTATAGATCTGCGCCGGCCTGCCTGGCGTTGGGCGCGGAGTGCCGGCCCTCGCTGGCGCGGGCAGGGCCGGGCCCGGTGTGTGATTAAGATAAGCCCCGATTCCTTTCATACATTCCTTATCAGGGTCTAATTCTCCAGCAGGTAGAGATGTTCACAACAGTTAAAGATTAGTGCAGCTTCTCAGACGCCAAATTTGAGGGGATTGATCAATAAATCAAATCAGGCCAATCAATCGGCCAATCAGGAACGTCTAGCCAGTGCATTATTACCGGCGCCTTCAAGCCAAGGCTTTTCATGGGTTTCATCAAAACAGCCTCACCTTGGCTCCCCGCCAACTGCTGGCTTGCCTAATAGACTCCACAGCCGAGAGGGGCTCCTGCCCAGCGGAAGAGCAATAAATTTCTCATCAAACAGCCGATGGAGAAACAAGATGAACATCTGTTTTGCTGCAATGAAACTCCTGTGTTCTTCACAATGCGCAAACCGCCTCTGACAGACCACCCCAAAGGCGGCTTCCCTGGCACGCGGCGGCCCCACGGAATATTCCGCCGGTTATTTCAATCAGGTAATTTAAGGAGACTTTTGCATTCTTCTCTCTGCAGCTGCCGGAGCTCTGCAAAGACTATTCCGGCGCAGTCGATAATAAATGCCATCCTGGGACCCTGTAGTATGAAGGCAATTTTATGATACCCATTATGTGGCAATGTAACTTCATTAAAAGCTGTTTATTCCCTCTAAGCATTTTAAGCACTTTCCCTCACCCATAAAGGAGGAGTTGGGAGGTTATTTTTACAGAAAGGGTTCTAGGCCATATTTCTTCCCTCAATAGCACGGTGGAGCCTCGCCCACTGGTCTTCTTGCTTCGAGGAGAGCAGGCAGCCCTTGGGTCCCCGGGGGGCCAAGTGAGACTCAGTTTACCCCCGGGAGCTTGCTCTGGTCTACCTCAATCACAGGGATGGAGAGATCCGGGAGAGGGAGGCTTGGGAAGTCTGGTTCCCATCACCGGCCCTTTGTTCTGGGTCCTAAAAGACAGGGATGAAGAAAGTTCCAGAATATCACAGCCAAAGGCAGCACTTTGCAAACCGGGCACTCCCCGTAACTTTCCTTTTGCTTTTTCCAGGTTAACACTAATCCAGAGAAATCATTGCTGGGCCTGTTGAGAAGGTGCCTCTTCTGCAGGAACAGCTGGCAGTTGGAAGATGACTTCCTAGTCCAAGATTTGAATGCCACGTGTCAAGGCTTCTTTTGCCAGGTCTGCAGATGCCGGGGCTGAGAAAGGAAGACTTGCTTCCCTTCCTTCAAAGGGTCAGTCCGGGAGCCCCAGGGAGGCTCCAGGGCCTCCGTGAAGCAGGGGAGAGCGGCTGTGGGAGCCAGAAAGATTGAGGCGCCACCGAGCCCCCTCTATGTCTCAGTTTCCCCACTGCCTTAGCCTGTGATTGCCTCCTCCAGATGCAGAAAGAGCCCCGCTCGGGGAGTGATGATGAGGTTTCCCGAGGACCTTCCCATTGGGACGGGCTCACTGTCCTCGGGAAGAAAGGACACAGCTGGGCGAGGGCTGTGCCAGGGCGCGGGGACTTGGGAATTCTGTCTGGGACACATGGGGTGCAGCAAGGGTCTGCCAGCTGGGGCACACAAGGCGGAGGGGAATGGTTGGTGACAGCCTTCTCACGTGGTGGCATTCAGAACCAGGATAAAAGCCAGGGGCCCCTGACCACTGACTACGAGACACGGGGGACCCCAGGGAAGAGGGTGAGGAGGACAACTGTGAACGTAACAGGCAAGCTCTGTGCCAGGCGCCGGTAGATCTCTGATGCGTACACTTATTATCTCCATGTGGCAGACCAGGAGGCTGAGGCCCAGAGAAGCAGCTGGTCTTCCCAGGGGCGCCCAGGTAATTAATCACCAACCTCTCTTGGGTGCTCGCTGAGTGCCGGGACCCTCGCCTGGGCTGTGCCCCTTACAAGCAATCTCTCGATTGAGCTTTCAGCACCCCTCCTCGGCGGCCTTGCTATTACCCTCACTTCGCAGGCGAGGACACTGAGGGCCACGGATTTCAGCAGGGCAGCGGGGTGGAGCTGGGCCTGGAGCCCTTTCCAAAGTCCTTGACACATTTGGGGGCTGTTTCCTGCCCCTGGAGGGCTCCCTGCAAGGCACTGGAAGGGGGAGGGGTCCACGATCCTTCCCAGACTCCCAGGTTCCACTACCTCCCTGCCCTGCCTGTCCTCAGCTCGAGGGACAGAGGGGCTTTCAGAGTTAGCCGTTCTTCCCCAAGCTCCCTCACTGGCCTCCCGGCCCGGTCTCTGCCCCGTCTCCCCTGGCCCAGCGTCGGCCATGAGCTCCGAGCTGTCCTCCCCTGCCTGGGCATCTGGTCTCTCCCCTGAGCCTGGTAAGCCCTCACCCCTTGTGAGCTATGCCACTTCCCCTGGCACATCCGGAGGCCCCCACCAGCACCCTCTGCATAGGCACAAAGAACCCAACTTCCTCTCAAATGACCACATCATAAGTATCTGTCTTTCCCAGAGCCCCTCGTGCTCAGCCGTGACAGGGACTTGAGAAGTATTTGATGGGCCTCCCTGGTGGCACAAGGGGTTAAGTCTCAGCACTATGCAGCTATCCAGAGCCACTGCAGCACGAGTTCGATCCCCGGCCAGGGAGCTTCCCACATGGCACAGCAGACCTCTCCTGCCTCGCCGCTGCTCCCCTCAGCAGTGTACTTCAGTAGATCCACCTGTTCTGCTCCCCACTCTGTCTCTGGTGAGCCCTCTCACCACCCCACACCTCTGGCCTCCACCCCAGCTTGTACGCATAAATAAGTAAATCTTTAAAATTAAAAAAGAAGTTTGTTGAAGGATTGGCGTGGGGGTCCCTGTTCTCCCAGAGTCCCCCAAGGTGATGCTGTCCATATGGGGCAGAACCCTGGGATGCCCCGTCTCCCCAGTGGGGTGTCCCTCCCCCTCCCAGCCCTGTCCCCTTCAAATTCTGTCCTCATCCTAAGCCGGGTCCTCTGCTTTCATTGTGGGGAGGGGGTGGCAAGGCTGTGGCTCTGGAGACCAAAAGGTGAAGAGTAAGGAGAGGGTCGACCGGTCCCGAGTACATCCTCAAGTCCAGAAAGTCTCACGACAAGGACCAGCCCATCCGAGGGCTTGTCAAACCCAGAGCAAATCATAGTCCCACCAGACCACGGGGCCGGACGCCAAAACCACGGCTCTGTGCAGGGGTCTCTCATACGAGAGGCTACAGTATATTAGATTTATCATACACTCCAGCTGAGATGGGTTGCCGAGATTTCGGGCAAGATTTATTACACTGGTTGGTTTTTAAAATGAAAGTGAAAAGAGGCTAGTCTGGCAAAACTGGCTGTTAATGGGGTGAGAACACAGAAAATGGATCATTTTGAATCTCTTCCTCTGGATGCCCAGAGAACCTTTGCAGAAAATCCTGGAGGATTCTGTAAAAAAGATATTCAACCCGATGTTTCACACTGACCTGCTGGGTGACCTCAGGGGAACTGTTCTGTTCCTTGGGTCTGTGTTTCTTATTTGCAAACAAGAAGAAAAACGCAGAAGCACAACTATACATTAGTGGTTGATCACTATATGCCAGATGCTGGGAATCGGTCGAGTCTTTGAATTATGACAACTCTTTGAGACAGCTGCTATTTTACCCCCATTACACAGACAACGAAACTGAGGCGGTTTTGGGCAGACAGTGGCCAAGCCAGATGCTACCCAGCGCCAGGGCCGCCCCGGTCCTAAGAATGCATCCTGTGAACCGTTCAGATGAAAACAACGCGACAGCTCGGGACTCACCATTTCTGCTCAGAACCGAGATTCTGAGCCACTTTCCAGTCCTGGGTCTGCCTTTTGCAGCGATGGCTACACAAAGGAGAACAGGCTGTGTTGGTTTGGTTTCCCGTGCTGTGTCTGCATGCACACAGGCCCTCGGCAGGCTCAGCGTGTGCCAGGCAAACCCAGCCCTGCTCCTGGTGGGCACCACATACACATAAGCCACAGGGAAGCTGGCAGGCCAGAGGGCACAGAAAGGAACGATGTGAGAGTCTCTTAGCTGAGGTGTGACATGCCTAGGGGCCCAGGATGGAAGGGACCCCAAACTCTGGAGCAGTGGTTCTCAATGGGGGTGACTCTGGTCTCCTTGGGGGATACTTGGCTATGTCTAGTGACACCTGAATTGTCTTACTGGGTGGGAGTGCTTCTGGCATCTAATGGACAGAGTTCAGGAATGGTGCTAAACACCTTACAATGCGCAGCACACACACACTCCCCTCAGTAAAGAACTGTTATTACCCAAAATGTCGGCAGTGTTCGAGGTTGAGAAACCCAGATGTACAGCGAGCTGGGGACATTTAGTTAGGGCACAGGAGACTTGGGGGAGGAGGCTTTTTTTTTTTTTTTTTTTGGCATTTGGAAACAGGACAGGAGCTCAGACCTTCAGGGGCAAAGGAACTCAACCAGAAGTGGGTTTCAGGATACCAGACGGTCCTGATGGTTGGAAGTGAGGCCTGTGTCCCCAAAAGGGCCCAGCACAAGCTAGTCATCTGCAAGACTCTGTGGAGGAGAGCTCAAGCCTGGGACGGGGGGCTGGCAAAAAGGACCCCTCTGTTCTAGTCTAAACACTAGAAGGTTCTCAGGAGAACAGTAATGAAGTTTGAGGTTCCTTATGGAACCTTCCATGAATGACTTAATCCTGCCAACAGCTCTTTGGCCTGGGCATTGAGATAGTCCTCATTTCATAGAAATGGCAACTGAAGCTCAACGAGGGTAAAAACATTTGTCTGAGGCCTCCCTGGTGGCGCAACGGGTTAAGTCTTAGCACTATGAAGCTATCTGCAGCCACTGCAGCACAAGTTCGATCCCCGGCGAGGGAGCTTCCCACATGGCGCGGCAGACCTCTCCTGACTCGCCCACTGCTCCCCTCAACAGTGTATTTCAGTAGGTCCGCCTGTTCTGTTCCCCACTCTGTCTCTGGGGAATCCTCTCATCCCCCCACACCTCTCTTGCATGCATAAATATATATATATATATATTTTTAAACGCATTTGTCTGAGGCTACAAGGCCAGTGGTGGTGATAGTGGGGAGGGGGTTCAGGATTCAGACCCCCGTACTCTTGAAATTCAATGCTTCTTGCCTTCTTAAAGCACAGCCCCTAACCCAGGAGAAAGTATCCCGCCCCGGCCCTTCACAGCTCTGATCGAGAACCAGGAAACCTGGATCCAACCTTGAAGACCCAAGTTCAACAGTTCAGCCCTCTCTCATGTCCAGGACACAAAAACAGGCTCCAGCAGTGGCCCAGCCCCCTGCTCTTTTTTTTTTTTTAAACAAAAACACTGCAACCGGCGGTGAAAAGACATTGTCCCAAGCGCACGCTTTAATTGATGTCCCCGACCATTCAGGAACACGGATGAAAGAAAACTCGCTTTATTAATAGGCCCTCATGCTAATTAGCGCAATTTATTGTTGGGAGACCGTCCCTGCCTTCTGCAAACGTTACAAGGGTGGACAAAAAACTTTTGTCGCCGACCCAACACGGGAAGGCAGCGCGACCAGGACTGCAGAGCTGCCACAAAGAACCGGAAAAAGCCAGCGGCTAGAGGGCTGCTGGAGCGCTGGGCTTCTCTCTATAAATTTATGGCGTAGCTCGGTCACTTCCCGGTGACAAGAAAGACCCAAATTTAAATGTCGGCTGTTTCTGCCCATAAATAAGCATCTCTTGCCACTTTGAGGAAGTCTCCCTCATGATTACGAAGCTGGGTGGAAAGTGCAAGAAAGGGTGGGTGAGGGGAGAGGGGAGAGGGGGAAAAAATCCTAAATGTTTAATATTCAATAAATGTGTCAATTTTACATACAGAGGCAAATGGGTCTTTATTGAGGAATTGGTAAATTTCCTCCGAGAAAAGTAAGTGCATTTTAGCCTTCAAGGAGTCCCAGCTGAATAGAAATGGAATGTGATTTGTGATAAAACTCAGCTGCTCTATAAAAGACGTTAAATAAATGTTGCTGTTTCACCAGGGATATACAAAATTGATTGCATTATAGACTGATTCTAAGATGCTGCATCCCTGTACAGCCCCCTCATCAGCTCCTGTGTGCGGGGAAGCTGCTTTCAGAGACAATTTAGACGACCTTGCAACTCCTTTTCCTCAAGCCGCAGAGGAATTTTCTAGAAAACGTGGCATTCCCCCCTATTTTGTTTTAGGTTGAACCACAGTGAACTTTAGATATTTTACCATCTTTGACGTTCAGAAAACGGCCATTTCTTCTATAGGTACTTAATATTTCTGGTGGACTGGTTCTGTCAGCTTGGGCAAGGCCCCTGGTGCCAGCTGCAGGCGGCACAGCTCACCCCCAGGCATCGGGAGGAAGCTGGCTCTTCCATCAGTCCAGCTGGGTGAGCTTGAGAGTAGTTTCTGCCCTTCTGAGCCTCAGTTTTCCCCATCTGAAAAATGTGTACAACAAACGGGCTGTTTGGAAAATCTAAGATGTGACCATAGCAGGACTCTAGGACCCGCTCATTGTTATAAAGTCGTGTACCCAGTCAGGGAGCTGCAGGTGGGCAAGAGGCACAGACCTGCCCTCAAGGAACCGATGATGTCACTACTTCTTCAGGTAAGAAATCAGAGTTGAGGGGATGAAGGGTGGCCCTAACTGATCAGGAAGGCATTTGGGAAGTGGATACCAAGAATCAAATACTTTGTCACAGCTGCCCATGCCTCTCCTGTCCACTGCCAGCAGCACGGTCCAGCCAATGCCCACCTGGACACCTGCCTGCCACTCCCCCAATATCCCAGCTCTCCACGGCGGCAAGAGAGATCACTACAAGAGACACGCTGATGCTGACGCTTTCCCGATTAAAATCTCCCCGGGCCCCCATTCTAACTGCAGATAAACCCGACCTTTCGAGCTCAGCCTCCAGGCCTGTGTGGTCTGGACCTTCTCCAGTGCATTTCTTTTATTTTGCTCCTGCCACTCTGGCCCCTTACTCTGAGATGGGGAACTGCCAAGCTCACACCAGCCTCAGGGTCTTAGCACAAGCAGCACCACCCCTGGACACGCTCTCCTTCCAGGCTGGTGGCTTCCAAAGTGTGGTCTATGGACCAGCAGTATCTTTGTCACCAGGGAGCTTGTCAGAAATGCACATTCTCAGGCCAGGTCCAGACCCGCTGAATCAGAAACTCAGGGGGTGAGGCCCAGCAAATCCTGCCAGTTCTCAGGCAATTCTCAGGCACACTTGTCCAAAAACCAATGACCTCGCTCCGTGCCACCCCTCCGTCACGTTTCAGCTATACGCTATATGGCAAGACCAGCAGCTCTCACTTTTGGGGGTCCTGCTCCTTCCTCCTCACTTCTATGAATTGCCTGTGTGATGTAACAATCATTTCACCTCTGTGTTTCTTTATAGCTAGAGCAGAAGCTCCATCAGGGCAGCTAACAAAGTGCCCGGAGCACCGAACGGTGCCAGGCAAGGAGTGGGTGCCAGGAATAGCGATGGAAGAGCAAATGAACATGTGCACGAAGGCACGAATGAGTGCACCCCGGAAGAATGACAGATGTCCATATACAGAAGGTGGCCCCTGGGATCCTATTCTCCATCCACCACCCACAGTGTGGCTGGACTCAGCCCCATCTGCCCGTCTACGTATCACTTTAGTCCGGCTGGAGCCAATCACAGTGCTGCATGGAAATGACTGTGACATCAGAAAGAAAAAAAAAAAGATGAGCAGAGAAGAGATTCCCACCCAGTGGCTGAACAGCCCAGTGCCTAAGCCCAGATATCCCCAAGACAGCAAACCGCTCTCCTTCCCTAACAGGCTGTGCAGAGCTTCCAGAGACGACTGGAGCAGACAGAACTGCCAGCGTGAGATCGCGCTCAGCTCGGCCCCACAGTTGTTGGAACCTTCTGGCTGAGAGACTGAGTCTGTCCGAAGCCCCGGGTTTATTGGAAGCTTCTCAATGCCCCATGGCTTTGCTCTACTTGGAGCTCAAAGCTGGAAGGGAAATCATTTCCTTTCCTATAACTCACTGCAATTATATTCTCCTAGCACAGACATCGGGCTCGCGCTGCTCTCCTTACTTGCGTTTTCCAAACGATATCAGTTCTGGGAAGATCAATTATTACTGAAAAGTCGAGAAACGCTCACCGGTTATTTGCATTGATTTGGTTGACAAGACACAGGTTCCTTATGAATCACGATGGCCTGGCAGGGACAGGAGGGGAGAGGCCAGACGTGGGAACAGCTCGGCTTCCCGCCTCTACCAGCTGCGGGGACCACCGGGAGCAGAACACTTGGCCCAGGATGGGGGCACTGAGCCGGCCTCCCAGAGTCCCCCGCAAAAGCCGATTCCAGAAGGACAAAAACGGGTGGCGAGCTCGGGCCAGCGCCGAGAGCAGCCGCGACGATATAATTGGCCTGTTACTGCATCATCTTTAATCAATAGGATCTGGAGTCTCCGCCGCCCGTCCGACCCAAACCTCCCTGGCAGCCAAGAGCCAGCGGGTTGTTAAAAGGCCCGATAGTTCTGCCTCGCTAATGGGTGGCTTGTTCCCTCAACCCTGCTGATTTTTTAAATAAACCTAAATTCCAATAATTGTTTAATGTTTATTTTTATTTAGTTCTGGTTCAGATGTTCTACGTCTCTGACAGAAATTGATATCTGGCTCACGGTGAGGCTTTATTAAAACTCCGGAGTGCAGACATACACACAGACGCATGTACGTGAACCCAGACGCCACGCGCCCCGGGGGCGCGGTTTATTTGGTTATTTACGCGGCTGGGGCACGGACCCGCAAACTGAGCGCGGGAGGTGGACGGGGGCACTTGTGCCAGCCTCTGCTTTCTCCTCTGGCTCTCCCAGAGACGTGGGGAGGGAGCCTGTTGGTCTTTCACCAGGGAGCCCTGTCCTGTGCTCGGGCAGTGGACAGAGGTGCCCCCAGCCCCGAGGCCAACGCCTCGGGCTTTCCAGCATCACCGTGGCCACAGCATGGCTGACCACAGCCTGCAGCCTTCCCGCCCTCAGTTCTGCACGTGCTCATGACAAGCCCGTGCCCTAGAAACCCACAAATTCCCTGGCTGCCTGTGCACAACGGGGACGTGGGCCAAGATTTCTCCCCACATCACCCAAACGGGAGCGAGATGTTTCCACCTGCTCGGCGGGAGAGAGCCCGGCCCTCCGTCGAACGCCCTCCTCTGGCCTTTCCTCCGCCCCTGGCTCATAAAAAGTAGAGGCGGGGCCTCCCTGGTGGTGCAGCGGTTGAGCACTGCGCTGTGGAGCTGTCTGCAGTGTGAGACGCAAGTTCGATGCCCAGCCGGGCAGAATCCCACATGGCGCGGCAGACCTCTCCTGCCTCGCCCGCTGCTCCCCTCAGCAGTGTATTTCTGATCTGCCTGTTCTGCTCCCCCCTCTGTCTCTGGTGAACCCTCTCGCCGCCACACGCCTCTGGCCTGTGCCCCAGCTTGTATGTATAAATAAATAAATCTTAAAAAAAAAAAAAAAGCAGAGGCGATCCTGCGCGCCCAGGTGAGGTTTGCGAGGTGATGGCCTTTGTAGACTCACCTGTACGGTGGGCCCCAGCGAGTCCCGCATCCCACTAACCGGCACGTGCTCACTCACAGTATCACCTGAGAGTTGGGCTTGCCGAGGTCAAGGCGTGTGCGGGGTCAAACTCAGCTTGCCTCCACACCCGCATTCTGCCCATCAAGCAGGGGCCCACCCCAGCTCCCCTAACTTCCCTACCAGCAAGGTGAATCAGACATCATACCTGTCACATCCATACCTGTGACCCTGGGGGAAGACACCACCGACCTGGCTCCTCCTGAAGCCACTGAGTCACACCCAGGGGGCTTCCTGGGGCAACCAGGGGCTCTCTCTAGCCTCTCCCTGCCCCGCCCCTCCTCCGCGCTGGCTCCCAGACCTCCGCAGAGGTGCAGATCCCGGGCGAGCCTGTCTCCTCACTGCGCCTCCCTCTCAGGGTGCCCTGCAGATGCTCCAGCTGTGCCCGCGGGCAGGAGGGCCCTTCCCGCTCGTGTCCCGCCGCTGCTCCCTGCATACCGGCTCCGAGGTCAGGGACCCAGAAGCTGAGAGGAGCAACTTGGTATTTTCATCTTTCCAACAAACTAAACTTAAGAGGAAATGTGTCACGTTTCCTCTTCCCACTGGAGAAAGGGAAGCCGGGAATCGGCGAGAGCTTCTGCGCTGGGGCCTGGGGAGTATTGAGGACCCGGGTCAGGGCCTCAGAAGAGCTGGGTTTGCGCCTGGTGCCCAGTTTGACGTCCTGGCGCTTGGGCGGCCACCCAGCTGGTGGCGACAATGCTGCTCATTTATCAGCGATCCTGGGAGGGGCGGGTCAGCCCCTGGGGGCCGGGGGGGCGGGGCTGTCATTACTGCCACTCTCAGAGGTGGTCCCCTCAACTCCCCTGCCCTCGGCGCCCCTGCTTGCCCACAACAAGCCGCCACAGGCCCCCCCCAGCAGGCCACCCGCTCTCCTTGAGGGGCCCACGCCATCCTGTGCTGCCTCAGCCCGAGGACCACGCTGTCCCCCCAGCCACAGGAGCCCCTCTTTCTGTGCAGGATCCGCACGCCAATAATTGTTCCAATACATACGGCGTGTTCTCGGGTCTATTATCAGCTAATGAGTAAATAATATTCTGTTCTAAATCCGAAAGCACTATTAGATACCAGAGGGGGACTAATGGGTGTTTTAAGACCCCTTTAATCACATATTAACGTGCCGAGAAGCAGGCTGCAGAGCCCATATGCTAACCGCCCCGTGCCTGGGGTTTCTTCCTTTTCGACAAAGAACAAAGTTGGGGGGGTGGTAGGCGCTGGAGGAATAGCCCCAACACTGATGTGCTGTGCTCCCAGTTAGGTGATGTCACCAAGCCGAGCGTCCCACCCGGGCGTGAGAGAAAGGGGGTGGATTGTGCCAAGAGGAAGGTCTTCTCTCCCAGACCTGGAAGCCAGCAGTCCAGAGTCAAGCCTGTTGGCAGGGAGATGTCCCCTCCAGGGCCGGGGACAGGAGCCTCGTCCCTTCCAGCCTGGGCTGTGGAAGTCCCTGGCCTGGCGGCCTGTCCTGGCATCCCAATTCAGCCCCAGTCCCCACCGGGCCTGTCCCTGTGGTCTGTTTCTTCGGGCTCACTCTAACAGACTATGACCTTGTCTTAGCTGATCACACCTGCCTAGATGTCAGCAAAGGCCACATTCTGAAGTTTTGGATGGACACAAACTTTGGCGGGGGACACTGTTCAATCCAGATATGGAGGCTTACTTCTGAGTGACCGTAACATGGGGTTTCTGCCATTTTGCCTGTCTCCCACCTCCACTTACCCAATGCCCGCCACAGAACATTCCAGAAAAAGTTCAGGCACCCAACCCAAATCCCTCCTACGGATCCATCACGTTCTATTAGCAACGAGCTTCTTATTAGCCATTTCCCATCCAATCACATTAATATTTGTTTTTGCTAATACAGTGCAAAAGTCTCCTCAGATTAGCGACTTTCTCATCACATTAGGGGAAACAACTGCTCATACACCACCATCGAAGATGACACAGTCTGATGGAAAATTGCTAACCCAACCCGACTCCCCCCACCTCGGCACGGGGATGCTGCTCTGCTGTGTGGCGTCGCGGGGAGCAGAGCCTCCTGGGGAGCAGACCCACGCCAGATGCTCTTAGCATACTGGGTGAGGACCGAGAGTAGAGGTGGGTTAGCAAGGAATGAACTTGGGGGGACCTCTCCTGCTTCCATCCCTTGCCCTTGTGAGGGGTGTGACTCGTCTCCGAAACAGCTCAGCTGGCTGGGATCTGCAAGAGGCGACGGGGTGGGGAGAGGGCGCCCCACCTTCGAAACCCAGTTCCGATACTCTCGCTGACAAGCCAAGGCGGCAATGCCAAGATGAATTCATCAAGGATGTGTGGACAGCAGAGCTGGGGGGACGTGAGGAGCCAGCAAACCCCTTGCTGACAAGGTCACAGGGGGTGGGGATGACCCTGTGCTGGTGATAGGCTCTCATGCAGCAATTTAAGGAAAACCCTCTCGGGCTCTAGACTGGCTTGAATTTGAATCTATCACTGCCATGTCCTAGCTGGTGAGCTTGGGCATATCACTCAAACTCTTTGTGCCTCAGCTTCCTCCTCTAAAATGGGAGGAAAAACAGGGCCTACCTATGGAGTTGTTATGAGGAGGGGATGAGCTAGGAATAGAAAAAACTTAGAGCTTGCACAGCACGTGGCACTGTGGTAAATTAGCTTTCAGACACAATAATGTCAGTGATGGCAAGTCCCAAAGTGACTCAAGTTCACCCACATGTTCTGACTGAGCTCTGGGCTGGCACTGTGGAAACATAAGCTGACTATGATACAGTACCTTTTGGGGAGGTAAGCTTCAGAGTCAGGAGGCAGGGGTCACATCACAAGAGATCTTAAAGCCAAACCAAGGAGTCTGAAATTTATCTTAAGGGAAATTGGGAGCCAGGAAAGCCAAAATCCCTAAGTTTTAGTAGAGCTGAGAGAATGGAGGCCAGTGGGGACAGGAGACATCACTTCTCTCAATGCTAAACCACCTGTCATCTTCCTGGCTTCTTAAATCTTGACAAAATGAGAGGCTGAGGGACAGCAAGAGATGGAGATAGACACAGGCTGTGAGAACGGCAAGGGGGTTGAGTATGGGCTCCTCAGTGACAGTGCTTGCTTTCAGACTCTCTCCACCAGTCTGTCTGAAATACTGGCAGAGCCCCCAGCCCCTCCAAAGTTACCCCAGGCCAAGGTTGCCGGATTATTCCCACTGCTCCAAACGGCGCTCCACGTAGCAGCCAAGAGCCTCCTGCCAGCAGGCAAGTGGCCAAGATTCCCTTCCAACAGAGACATCTCCTTGCCAATCCCAACACGCCGGCACACGTCCTGGAAAATGGGACTGCTGTCTGCACCGCGAGGACTTTTCCACCCCTTCACCTGACCTCCCAGCAGGAAGGAGGATCCACACACCCTGAGGAGCCAAACACCGGCCCCTTCCATGCCGAACCTCCATGGGTCCACCTGACGGAATCACAGGCTCGGATCAAAGCTAGCCCCCTGCCGAGCAGTTGTGTGAGAGGCAAGTTCCTAAGCCCATCGGTCCCACCGTCTCTGCATCGGTGCGGTGATCGCATGAGGTCACCTGGCATCTAGTCTGTCCTTAACACGTGTGTTTCGGGCACTTAAAAGGCTTCATCAATCCTGAACTCAGCTAACTGCTCTCCAGAGCAGGGTGGGGGAGTAA
Source organism: Scalopus aquaticus (assembly GCA_004024925.1). Taxonomy (NCBI): domain Eukaryota; kingdom Metazoa; phylum Chordata; class Mammalia; order Eulipotyphla; family Talpidae; genus Scalopus; species Scalopus aquaticus. Next base: position 170,283 of record PVIJ01001370.1, read on the forward strand.
GGGGAGTAAGGGGCTTGCAAAAAAGACCTCTAAGTGAAAAGTCATGGACTCAACACACAGAAAGCCCCGTCATGGAAACCACTGTATAAAAGTAATATTAGGGCCTCCCTGGTGGGAGCTGACCCACATGGCGCAGCAGACCTCTCTTGCCTCACCCACTGCTCCCCTCAGCAGTGCATTTCCGTAGATCTGCCTGTTCTGCTCCCCATTCTGTCTCTGGTGAATGCTCTCACCCCCTGCACCTCTGGCCTAGACCCCAGTCTTGCATGCACAGATGAATAAAAATAAATCTTTAAAAAAATGTACTATTAGAAGACTATCATTAATATGATATAATAGGAATATAGTAACACAGGAGTAATCACCCCCAAGCACAGAGTCTGGCTATCTCAGTACATCTTGTTGCTTACCAGAGATGTGTTGGTCGATGTCTAACAATCAGCTCTCTGGAGCAAAAGAAGTCGTGATGCGGCCCCTTCCCGTGGTGTAAATGTTCCCTCTGGGAAGTGGCTACACCAGAGCTGGGAAGCAGACCTGCAGCTCCGGTCACCCCGTGTCCCTGAGGGTCAGTGTGGTTTCAGCCCATTTTCCAGACAGGAACGGCGAGGCTGAGACTCACACCTCCTTGCCTGAGGTTATAAGGAGCCACGGCAGCAGCCCCAGAATGCGATCCAGTTCGCATGGATTTCAGAGCCTGCATCCTCTGTGCAGGGCCCGTGTTCCCTTCGTGGGCACAGTGATGCTGGCTTCCCGGGACAGAGGCGACAATGCGTGTGCGTCTCCCTCCCCCAACCCTTGCTTTCTCTGTCCCCGCCTCTGATCACTGTCTGGGAGCCGCTTCCCTGGTTTGGCTGCGGCTCCTCCTGCCGCCCTTCCGAGGCCCCAATGCCTCCCACCTCTCTATTCCCAGGTGGAGGAAGGACACACCTCCTCCCAGCCCAGACAGCTGGACACCACGGGTCCTCATCTAAGAATGGACAGGCCCACCCCCATGTCCTCACCTCCATAAACAGCCGCAGGGGATGCTGTCGGCAGCGTTAATGGGCACAAGAATCGGGCGGGGCTTGTCCACGCTCAGACTCTGGCTCCGTAGTCCCGGCAGGGACAAGTCTCTTCCTTCCAACAGATATTCTGGCGATGCAGGTGCTTCTGGTCTGCGGTGGGCCACACTTTGGAGCAAGTTCCCAAATTGCCTGTGGGAACCCCAACATTCCTCTATGTCTCAAGGCTTTATAAATCCCCAAAGCAATCACAGCCTGGCTCTTAACCACAAACGCCCAGCGTTTGCTCCACCCATGGGGTTTGCTCACGGTCACTTTCTGGGATTGCCTTATTCAATAAACACCAAAAGCCCACTCACTCGGTACCAGGCCTGGGCTGGTGCCGGGGCTGCCTCAGGGGGCTGATAGTCTCCTTCATTTGGCAGGAAAATGCCTAGAGAGTCTGTGAGCTTGGAGTCCAGGCAGTTACAACAGTGCCCTTACTACGTGCCAGGGACTGTTCTAAGTGCTTTATAAATATTAATCCTTTTAACCTACCTGTCAGTAGTTCTGATGATTAACTCCATTTTACTGATGAGAGGACTAAGGTTCATGGAAATGAAGTCACCTACTCGCTCAAGGTTATACAACCTTGAAAAGAAAGAGAAACTATTCAAACCCATCAGGAAAAGAAGATGTGGCATGTGGTTAACTGTTGGGTTCTATGGCATGTTCTTGGGTACTATTCTGAATTTGATCCCTGGCAGACAGAAGTGGTGTCAGTCAGATATAAGTGGGTAAGTGGCAGCACCTGCTGGAGCAGAGGAGCATGAACAGGGAGGTTATAAGCAGTAGAATCCTGACTCAAGTGGTTTAACTATAAAATGGAAACCACTGCTCGTGTACCTGAATTGTGTGTGGGTGGCTTCAGGTATGGCTGGATCCAGCAGCTCAAATAATAACTAGTAGGGATTCATTTCTCTCTCAGCTCTGCTTCTCCCTGAGCTGTACTTGTCCACCACAGTGGCCTGTCTCCTATGGTGGGTGGCTTTCTCAGTAATCTAGAGAGAGTGGCAACTGGCAGTCACGGAGTAATAAGGGTTTTTCTCCCTCAGCTTAGTAGGAAAGGGAGAAGTTTTACTGGACTACAAACACACACACACATTGTCCAGGATTGCTTCCCTGTGTTAATGGCAGAGTTAAGTAACAGAGACCATGTGGCCTGTAAGGCATAACATGTTACTATGTGCGCATTTCAAGAAAAACTTATTTTAGACATCAATAGCAACAATAACAACGCTTAGCTGACATTTAATGAGTACTTACTGTATGCAGATACAGTTTCAGGCACTCCTTAGCTTCTAACAACCCTACCATGTGGTGGGGAAACTGAGGCATGAAAACCCTAAGAGCAGTGAAGCTCAAAGTCAGGGGGCCACTTCACAACACAGTTAGGATCCAAATCACAGCCTGGCTCCCAAACCAACCCAAGGGTCTTCTGGAAGCATCAGCCAACATGGTCAGGCTCTCCTGGGCTCGCCTCTAGCCCACAGGAGTCCATTCTCCACTGCGGACCTGACATCCCTTCTAGGAGGCCCCAGGCAGCTCAGACTTCCCTTGACCAAAAGGGAAACCCAGGAACCCGCCTGCTCCCCACCTTCTCCCAGCCCCTTTCTCATCTCAGGAAACACCACCCAGGTGCTCATGCCAGCAGCGGGGGAGGCATCGCCATTCATTCCATTCCTCCCCATCACATCACCCACCAGTGGGCCCCACCAGTTCCACTTCTAGGGAAGCCCTAGCTTCTTTGGTCACCATCCACCCGCCTCCGGACTACCCATTTGCACCCTATAATGCTGTTTTAGACGGACCTCTCCACTGGCTTCCGGGGCGCTGAGCCCCCTCTGCCCCTTCCTGTGGCCAATGAGGCCAACCCAGCCAGGAGCCACCTGCTTTCCACTCACATCTCCTGCACCCTCCATGCTCTCAGATCCTGGGGCAAGCCTCCCTGGCACACGCCAACGTGTGTGCACAAGCAGATGCACACACCAGACACACAGACACCACAGAGGTAGACAAGCACACACCCCAGCACGCTGGGATGACCACACACCCTCAGACGTCGACACACACCTCACGCCCACACACACTCTTCCCCAGGAGGACATCCCAGCCTTTGGTCCAGTGAGCACACCCCGGGGCACTGGAGATTTTCTTTACGGGATCCCAATTTGTGATTCTTTTACCCGATTTGTTTACATGCTCTGCAGCTATGGCCCCGGCCACCTCCGAGGTCATCCAGGCTAGAGGGACCATTTTTCTTTTCTTTCCATACAGATGAAGGTAACGGTTGATGCCATACCAAATGGGAATGTTCTACTGTTGCATAGCGGGGCAAGCCTGTATTCTCAGCACCTGGCACACGAGAGGGATGAAAGGGTGTCCTTAATCCTTTCTGTTTTAAAATGGGACTATATGGCATGCTTTTCTGTTTAAAAGTCCTGGAAAAATGTGGCGGGAACTTACTATCCATCCTACACTCATCTTTAATGTCTCGGTGTTTAAAAAGGACACGCATATTGCTTACAGACGAGTGCATCTTTGAAAATTACTATTTTTAAATGGGTTACCCCAGGGGATTTCTAAGCTGGCAGGAAGCTGGGTGCTGTCACCCCTTTCCTGGGTGGGGGTAAGGGGTCCGAACACCAGGTGGGTTTGAGGGCTGGGGGTCTGCTTGGTCCCTATCTGTGCCCCTATCTTTGTGGCCAGCCTGCCTGTCATGAAGGAATTAAGTTTGTCTGGGGCTGACTGTGGGAACGGAGGTACAGTGTTAGGGGCCACGGTTCACAGCCCGACTTTTTTCTGGACTCTTCCTGGGAATGGAAGCTTAGCAGACTGGCCTAGAATCCTCCTATCTTTTCTCTTTTAAAATAGAAAGCTACACATCACACATCTAGCCCTCTTCAACATCAGGCCCTCACAGCATTCCCCTGAGCACGAAGGATTCTTTTTAATTGTAGTAAGATTCACGGGATGTCTCCCACATCCTCAAGCGGCTACTCCGGGCTCTCAAAATGGCTTTTCCCTCCCCAGATCCGCCTCTCTTCCCAACTTTCCACCCTGCCAACTGCATCTCTGCCCATCCTTTTTCTCCCAGTGCCTGTCCACAGCCAATCCTCTTAGAGCAGATAGAGGTTTACAGAAAATGCAAGTTAACAAGAAAAAACCCATAGGCTCTTCCAGGCAGTCATTTGCTTTTAATCCCTCCTCCCACTCCCAACCTCGCGGCCCTTCCTATTTGTAGGGTGGGGAGAAGAGGGATTGTCTCTGATCCTCTGATTTCACCTGACATAATTGAAAGCTGTTTTTCTATTAACCTGTTCCGCTGATGGCCGTCTGCCTGGTCTCTTTCCTTTGAACCTTCCTGATTGCCTCTCTGTGGAGTTGAGATGGCGCCCGGCACCTGTCTAAGGGGCTACGCTCCTGTCTATGTCTTCTCAGGGTTCTGTTTGCCTCACTCATCCCTGGGTGCTCTCCCGTTGTCCACCCGATGTTTCCATAAACAGCTGGTCAATATCCCCCTCCAAACGTGACTCCTGGAATATCGGTAGCTGTTGCTACAGCCATGAATTGCTATCCCTGGGTGATCCTTCATCCTCCCAAACTCCCACCCCTCAGCTTAAAAGTGACTTACAAGGCAGAGTTGGCAAATATACAGCACGTATGTGGCCACTGCCAACTCCCTGGCCCGTGGCAGACATAACTAATGGATTGCCCACTCTACCCTGCCATCCAACCCATCAATTAATGCAGTCTCTAAAGAAGAGATCAAATCAAATAAATTCTTACCCACCCTCCATCCTCCACCACCTGCCACGCTCAGATATCTGCAATAACCTTGAACTGTTGCTCCCTGAGGGCATCACCCTTCACATCCGGCTGAGTCACTATGAGAGCTGGAGAGAGGGCCCAGAAAATACAAGCTCAGGAGCCTCAGAACTGGAGGAACCATTGGGAGGTAGAGGGAATGTACTTCAAAACAGGGAACCAAGGAGAGGGGGGATGAGCTTGGGGCTCACTGAGGGGTTTCCGTGTCCAGGGACATTTTACATCAAAGGTGAATATTTCTGGGGCCCCTGCCAGGTTTCTTGGGGAAGGGGGATGACAGCAGAAAGAAAAGGGAAGGGAGGGAGAGAAGAGTAATTAGTACTATTAATTACATCTCAACCACAGCCTACGTTTCTGCCCCGGGATTAAAGAAACATTCATTTGGAATGACTATTAAGGTCTTAAATTCAATGCTTCACAAATCAGGGCGGTGGAATGAAAATTCTTTCTCTGCAGGGACCAGGAGGCAGAGAGCAGAGGATGATCTATCCAGGTTGCTGGAACCCAGCTGGAAAAGCCGGGGATTGTGAGCCGGGGCGGAAAACGATTCGCTGGCTATCGCTCTCGGTAGTTTTTCTGTTTTGTTTTGTTTTTTAAGTTGCTTCAGGCAGGGACGTGTTCCAAATGTATAATCTAATGTGCTATAAAAGTCACTAATGTGATTATACTTTTATATCATGCTAGAGAAAATGAATACTAATTCAATACCAAACACTAATTCGGTAGAACCCCAATTGCTGAGAAGCTGTGCAACATTTAGTGGGATGAACTTTGTGGCTGGTGCTGAGAATGTGGTGGTGTTTTCAGGAGCTGGTGCATTGGGTTTGGAGAACTGGGGTGTCAGTGATGTCGGCGTCTGCCAGGGTGCTGCAAATCCCCGGCAGCAAACAGATGCTCCATCGGTCCCCTGGGTACTTCCTGCCCCCTTTGGGGTGACTTCTCAATGCCCAGGAGAATTTTTCAAATCACAAGGGATGCAAATCCATTTGGATGCTGAAATGAAGCGTGCTGCCTGAGAGTGTGGGCAGGTGGGGGTCAGGCTGCCTCTGAATCGGAGTCAAGTCTGGGAAAAGCTTTGGGAGAACGACCACCGTGGAAATACGACCTTGGAAGTTACATTCATCAGCATTTAATGATCATTTACTACGAGACAGGCGCCATTAAACTCTTTCCTTCCATTCATTCACTGAACCTCAACATGACCCTACAAGTAGGAATCTTTTCTATCCCCATTTGACAGATGAGGAAAATGGAGGCCCAAAGGGCACAGTTACTTATCGAAGATCACACAGCCAGGGAGGGGATAGAGATGGGAGGCCAGGCCAGGCTACCTGGTTCCCAAGCTGCACTCAACTGCCGCCAGGTAAGAAGGTGGGCTGGTTGCCTGGACAATCACGCTTTACCCGCATGATCTCATGTTGGCCTCCAGGCAACAGTTGGGTAGAATTATTGTGATTCCCATTGTACAGACGAACAAACCGAGGTTCAGTTTGCTCTTCTATGTTACATACCACATAGGATGTGAAATAGCCAAGACCCAAACTCAGGGCTAGTGGCTCCCAAGCCAGGATACGGAACCGCTGTACGGCACAACCTCCCAGTCCCCCAAATCACAGAGGAAGGTCCCAGAAGTGTCCTTTTCCCAAATCCCTACTCAACAGACCCTCTTCGCCTGCCTCTTAGCAATTCTGTGCAGACTTTTCTCCTGCACGTCTGCTCTGAGGTCCATGGGAGAGCAGTTTGGGTGCTCTCCCTCTGGGTCTCTCTTGTGGGCCCCTGTCTCCCCACTTCCCCATACCCCCAATCTCCTAGTGGGATGGCCCATTTAATTATCAAGCACCATTTGCCCCTCCCCACCCCGCCAGCTACATCCAGAAGCACAGGGTCAGAATTACGGCGCGTCGGCTTGCCTCCATAAATAATAGTTTGCAATTTCCTTGTCTGGGGACATGGATAAATTATTCTTCTGCGTCAAGGTTACGATGATCAAAAAGCCGGCCTGCTGGCCTTCCTGGAGAGTGGGGATAAAAAGGAGGGTCTGATGACATCGAGGCGCCAGGCTGATGGGGGAGCCTGGGTCCTGGCTTCTGCTTTGTGGCTTCGTGACGATCAGATATCTGCAAGTGCCTGCACTCTGGCTTGAAGGTCCTGCTGGAGAAGAGACTGACGTGACAAGCAGGTTTTTCAATCACTCGTGGGGGTTGACAGAAAGAGCCTCTGATGAGAGCGAATTTAGCACCCCTTTCTGGTTCTCTTCCGAGTGTCCCCATCTACCCCATCTCTCTCTCTCTCTCTCTCTCTCTCTCTCTCTCTCTCTCTCTCTCTCTCTCACACACACACACACACACACACACACACACGCACGTACCACCGCATGCACATGTGCTCTCCACACAGGGTCTTATCCGCTCTACTGACCCCTCGAAATTCCTATGTTGGAGCAGGAACCCCAGATCTCAGAATGGGGGAGGCCCTCTGGAGACAGGATCTTTGCAGAAGTGACCAAGTTTAAAATGAGCTCCAAGGAAGGACCGATGTCCTTATAAAAAGGAGAAATCTGGACAGAGGGAGAGGGCCCCATTAGCACGGAGATCCCCGTCCATGAGACCGGGGTACCCCACCCTGCAGAAGCCTTGGCCTTGGCCTTCTGGGCCCCAGAATGGCAAGAGGGGGAATTCCTGATGTTTAAAGCCCTGGATCTGTCACATTTTGTTCGGGCAGCCAGAGGTATGAATCCACGGGACACACTTTCTAAAAAGCCAGAACCACGGCACCAAGAGGACCCTACTGAGAACAGCCACCAGTGTTCTCAGTGCGCTTCCGGTCTGCTCCCGGAACAGAAACCCACAAGGGCAGCATCTCTGCCCACCACGAGTGCCCCACCCCCGTTGCTAGGACAGCCCCCAGCCCCTAACATGTTCTATGACTGAAACAGGAAGCAAAGAACTGCATGAACGCCAGAAAGAACGTGTCATGCTGTCTCATGCAGCATCGTTTCTTTTTTTTCCTTTTCTGTATTTTTAATAGTTTGAATACTACAAACACATACTGGTACGTAGACTTTAAGAAGTCACTTGTGGGCCTCCCTGGTGGCGCAGCGGTTAAGCGCTGGGCTGTGGAGCTGTCGGCAGCGGCGACGCGAGTTCAACACCCGGCCAGGGAGAATCCCACATGGCGCGGCAGACCTCTCCTGCCTCGCCCGCTGCTCCCCTCAGCAGTGTGTTTCTGATCTGCCTGTTCTGCTCCCCGCTCTGGCTCTGGTGAGCCCTCTTGCCGCCCCATGCCTCTGGCCTGTACCCCAGCTTGTATGTATAAATAAAAAAAAAAAAAGAAGTCACTTGTGTATCTGCGATAGTCAGTGACTTAGAATGGTTCAGTGTATGATCTCTGTGCTTCACGAGGGTGAAAACACCCATTCAATAGAAACAGAGATTTGCTGTTGTGATGCTGGACGGCAGAAGCAGGAGCTCCCAGCCAATGCGTAGAGCGGATGGTGGCCAGAGATGCCTCTGGAGACAGGGTCCAGGGGCACACCTTGCACCTTGGGGTGCGTCTCAAGATGTAGAGAAGAAACAGCAAGAGAGGATGGGTCACTCTAACTGCATCCCCTTCTGCCCCACCGCCATCTTTTTTTTTAAAGGTGCTCAGTACATGTTTGTTGAATGAATAAACAATGGACCACAGAAAGCACAATTCTTGGTTACCAGGGGCCAGAGGCTGAGAAGCAAGTCCTGAGCATCTGATGGTGGGGACAGCTAGGAGATTCTCACTCTCTGAGGGGAGGCCGATGCACCACACCCCCTGGCTGGCCACGATCACCGAGAGCTGGTGACAGACCGTGCCACCCCCCCACAGCCCCTCACGCTTATGACACCCCCTCGGCTCAGCAGGATGGCACCAAACTCCACCCCCTGCCACCTGCCTCCCCACGTCCAGAGGGTGACCACGGCGAGCTGCCCTCCCAAATCCGGATGAAACTGCGAATTCTCCCTGTCAGCGCTGTATATCACTTTGAGATATATACCATATTAGCAGAAAGAACTGAATTATATTGCATTCATGATGCAATTAAACACTTCACTAGGAATCAATGTAAAACTGATGAGGCCTGAAAGTAGTGCATATGGCTTAGAACATTATAAAACATTACCTTCACTCAAATCCTTTTCAGTAGCAATTTAAATCTTCTTACAGTTACTGCTGCCAATGGTAAACCATCTACTGATTCATAACAGTGCATGGTAACGAATGAATTTTTTTAAAAATTTATTCAACTACTAAATTACCCATGAAACCGGAATAGCTGACAGGAGTAATCTGAATTATTATTAGCTCTGCAAGTATTCTGCATTAGCCAATTTAAAACCACGGTTCTCAGGCAGGAACCAGTTAGTACAGCCAGAGTGTTAAATGGCTGCAATAGTTCTTCATTTTACTGCTGCTTACATTTAAAGGTCAAGAGATAAAAATTACATATGACTCCAAACACAGGAAGGGTGTTTATCTTTTTCGATGAATCGGGTCAGTTGTAAACTTTAAAAAACATTTGCGGTGCCATCGCTCCAACCAAAGGCCTTTGGATATTTCTAAATATTTGATATTTAGAAATCAGAAGGGCAGAGGGGGTCCGTCTCCATCCTGAATCACTGCCAAAAAAGATGACACGGTCCCTCTTCCTGGTTCTCAAACTTGTCCCCTTGCCCGCCTGCCGCAAACACCCCCATTTTTCCTCTGTGATCCCCACACCTCCCTGTCGCCAGCTTTTCCTAGAGCTTGCATGGGTCTGGAAGGATCTGGAAGCCACAGAAGGAGGAAGCCACTAGAGTAGGAGCTCCTTCTCCACCAAGAAAGAGGCCAGTTGGTCTGGCCCTCTGCCTCCTGCCTGGGGCTGTGCAAGATGGAAGCTTCCAGGCTCCCAGTCCCTTCCCTAACTGCCTTCCTGTCCACACTGACTGTTTGCTGTTTTCTTCCTCCTCCAAAAAGCCCAAGGGAAAAGCCAAAGCGAGGGGAATAAATAAAGAGGCAGCCTTCTCTCAAGAGGAAGCGGCACCAGACAACCCCACTCCCATTCTTTGCATGATTCTGCAGGTGAGCCCGCAGACGAGCCATACAAGTTCAAGTCACAGCTGGTTTTGAAATTTTTATTTCCTTTCTTTGGAGGTAGGGTTTCTTTTCCTTTAGCCACAATGTTAATATATGCTCAGTCTAAAAATTTTAATGATGGAGGAGCACAGAAGGAAAAGTTTGACAGCTATGTCTAGCCACTTGGCATCCAACTATCAACAAAAACCGATGAAGCACCTACTGTGTGCCAAGGCATGGCACAGCGAGCAAAACTCTCATGATGCTCCAGGGTCCACCCTTGCGGACTTTACGCTATGCCAGCTAACATTTACGTTCATGCATACACAGAATTTTTCTCAAAAACAGGATTCCGTTGCACGACTTGCTTTTTTTGCCCTGGACTTCTTTAATTGCAAGGTCACGATTCCTCTGTGTGCGGGCCATGCAGTTACCTAGACTGCAAAGGCAGGTTTGTGGGTTTTTTTTTTTTTTTTGCTAACATGAACCATCTTACATATGAACGTTGTTGAAGCTACAAGTTGGGGGGCCGGGCCTTATGCCAAGATGCGTGTTCAACCTGTCTGGGTTTTTAAGGGGGAGGGAGTATGGGAGAGAGGGGCTTGTCTATGGAAAAAAAAAGCCTTCCAGCAGGCCAAGACAGCATTTGAGCACCCACCCACCCTCACGCCAAATGATTTTTATATACGAACTGATTTCCGTGGATTGATGTAGCTTTAAAACGCGAGCGCTCGCGAGCTGCCGAACAAGAGAAGCATGAACATCTGCTGTCAGCGGCTGGAGAATCTGCCTCGGTGAGAATGAATGACAGCAAAGGGCCCAAACCGCCTGCGCTGCAGGAGGACCCCGTTAAGCAAGGGTGGAACCGGGGTGATGGCGTCCCCTGGGGGACATTTGGAAATGCCTGGAGACACTTTTGGTCATCTCATTTTGGGGGAGTGTGTGTTACTGGCATCTAATGGAGAGAGACTTGGGGTGCTGTATAGTGTACAGGACACCCTCTCACCCCCAACAAAAGATTATCCAACTCACTATGTCTAGACTGTCATGTTGGACCTCGTTTTAATCAGACTTAGGTACAATCTAGGGCAGGATGGTTTTAGACAAAGAGATGTGTGTTCAAGGACCAGTTCTGTCACTTGCTAGCTGTGTGACCTTTGGCAAATGACTTAACCTCTCTGAGCCTCCGCAGTTACCTTCTTATGAGCATCATCTAGTTTTAGGATTGTTGGGAGGGCATATGACATAATTTGTCTCTAGTATGTAATGCAACATCACTTATTACAATAGTAAGTAGTATTAGTAGCAGCAGGAATAATAAAAGCTATTTTTTATTGGGATAAAATATTCATGACATAAAATTTATCATTTTTAAGTGCCCGGTTCTCTGGCATCAAGTACACCCACACTGTTTTGCAACCGTCATCACCATCCATTTCCATCACCATCACCATCCTTTCTCTTCTCCCCAAATTCAAATTCTGTACCCATGAAACACTAACTCCCCTCCTCTCTACAGCCCCTGGTCCCGACCATCTACTTTCTGAATTTGATTATTCTGGGGTCCTCATGGAAGTAAGGAACCCCACATGATCTGTCCTTTTGTGTCTGGCCTACCTCACTCAGCATAATGTCCTCTGGGCTCACCTAGGCTGGGCGGGGTCAGGTTCCCCTTCCCTGTGAAGGCTGCGTCACCATGAACTCACCACGCGCGGTTATCCACTCATCTGTTGACGGACACCTGGGCTGCGTCCACCTTTGGGTAAATAGCCAGAGGTGTACAGCGGGATTATACAGTGGCTCTACTTAAAACATTCTGAGGAATGTTGGGCTTTTTTCTGCAGCAGCTACACCATGGTACCGGAAGCACTGTTTTTAGGGATGGACCAAGGACCAGGTCCTGGGGGAAGCAGCCCCCTGACAAATCAGTCCTGTGGCTGGGGACCCCTCCCTCTCTTATCATCTGCAGTGGAGGACATTGTTAGAGCTGCCATGACAAAGAACACAGGAATTATTTTCTCACAGTTCTGCAGGATCAGTCTCGGCAGGCCTGGTTTCTTCTTTTGAGGTCTCTCTCCCTGGCCTGGGTCTTCATGTGGTGTCCTCTGTACATGCATGTCTATGTCCTAACCTATTCTACGGAGGACACCAGTCATATTAGATTAGGGCTCACCCCAGGGACCTTATTTTACCTTAATTATCATTAAAGGTCAAGGTGCTACCTATCTCCACATACAGTCACATTCTGAGGTACTGGGGTTACAACTTCAACACAAGAATTTTGAGGAGACACAACTCAGCTCACACCACCACCTTCTTCCAGACTCTGGAATCTGAGCAGGTCTGATTTGCCAGCCTCCCTTGCAGCTAAGAGTGGCCAATGAGAGTTCTGGACAATGAGGCTGCTTTTCTGAATTCAAAGGTAAAAATGTCATTGGAAAAAAACCTTTTACCGCTATCCCTTTGGCCTTCCTTCCTGGCCTGCAGACTTGAGACCTGGAGAAGGAACAGCCGTCTTGAAGCTGTGGAGACGAAAGCCAAAGAGTGCAAAAGCAAGACAAAACTTTGTTCTGTGAGAACAAGAACGCCCAAGATGCCCTTTAGCAGGTGGGGGCATAAATTAGTCATTGTGCATACAGGCAGCGGGATCTTCAGCGTCAAAAAAAAAAAGCCTATATTCTGTATGATTCCAACTAAATGGCATTCTGGAAAAGGCCAAGAAGATTGGTGCACGCCAGGAATCAGATGACTAGGCAGATTTTTAGGGCAGTGAAAATTGTATAATGCCGTATTCGCGAACTTATGTCATGAAGCAGCTATCGAAACCTACAGAACGAACACCACCAAGACTGACCCTCATGGAAACTATGGGGGTCCAGGTGACAAACTGTTACGCAGTGTCACTGACCGTTACCCACGTCCCTCTCTGGGATGGGCATAAAGCAAATGGGAACTCGCTGCCCTTTCTGCTCGGTTTTGCTGTGAACCTAAAAAGCTCATATAATCAAGTCTACATGAAGCATAAACAGGCCCACAAACTTTAAGGCCCCTCTGGCTGGGCTTTCAGTTACCACTGAGAGCCTTCCTCATGGAGCAGAACTTCAGAGGACACTGGGGCCCCAGGCAGTGGTGGGAAATTAAGGGCACCCATCTACCCACCCACCCCCCTTCCATCTTTTAGGCATTCATGGATTTGAACTAGATGCCGTGACTCCAGAGGTGAACTGGAAGAGGATGTGGCTGAAAATGCTCTGAGCAAAGCTCAGGTAGGGGCCCTATGCCCAGCCCCCCAATAACGTGCCTTGCTTCCACAGAATGAAGCTCAAGGGCAGCTCAAGAAGAGGCAGAGTGGATGGCCCAGCCCCTGAAATGCTGGGAAGGACAAATGGTGCTGCTAAGTCTCTCATGCCCAGTGGGGAACTAGTAGGTGGTAATTCACTGAGTATTTATTAAGCACCTTCTGTGTCCCAAACATGGTTCTGGGCACAATCCAATGTGGGGTGGGGAGATGTTTAGGGTCCAGCCCTGGCTTCGAAGACCTCATGATCTCACAGAGGAGGCATCAGATAGTGGTAGATCCACTGAGTCACCCAGGCCTGAGATGGGAGGGGAGGGGTGGCCAGGGAAGCCTTCCTGGAGGCAGTGGCTTTCCTAGAACAGAGTCTTGAATGGTGAGTCACTCAGATGACCAGACTCCGAGAGGGACACCAAACAGGCACCAAGGAAACAGAGAGGTCTGAGAAACAACTAGTCAGTCCTCAGTTCCACTGGATAAAATATCCCAGATGAGGAATCATGGAAGATGCTGGGGGAGAGGGAAACCAAGGCCAGAGAACCTCCGAGACGGTTCTGCACACACGTCCCTCCCCAAGGCCGGGCAGTGGGTGCTGGGCAGCTGCTTACACCCATGTGCACATCAGTGCAGAAGGCACAGAGAAGAACTTGGAAAGGAGGCATTGTCTCTTTAAGTGAGCATAACACTGTATCATCCTTTCTCTTCCTATTTTGGGTTTTATTAGCAAAGCAGTACAATGTTTATACTAGTGGGTATTACATTTGCCAGAACAATTACAGTATGACAAATGGTACATCAATGTAATCCATCAACCTCGCCAAGACAGGAATCCTTTACTCGGGACTGCCATTAATTCTGCGCTCCCGTCTCTGGGGTCCCGGGCCCGCATCGCCATGACAACGCTGAGGACGCCCGGGTGCAAACGAAAGCAAGGGCTCTGGGAAGGCTGGGCACCTCCTCGGTGTGCTGGAATTTAACCTCCGACACCGCGTATTAGTCTACTCCCGGCAAGAAATCAGAACTGGGGGCTGAAAACAGTGTCCGGCATTTGGGGGCAGCGTTTCCGCCTGCATCATGGGGGCAATGAGGCGCACCTGGGGCACACTGGCCACAGGCCTGGCTGCCGGCACTAGCTCCACAGCCAGGAGCAACTCCGGGCAGGGACGAGTCCAGTCTTGCAGCAGTGGTAGTTTTTTAAGAAAAGGTACAAGGTACAAAGACACTGAGTCTCCAGAGACGGGTGCTTGGGAAAGTCACTTTTTGATCTAAAGCCCCCCAAGATCCTGCAAAAGCAAACAGCTACCCAGGCAGTGGGGGAAAGATCATTTGCTGCAACGAGGACCCAGATCCCTTCTGACCTGGTGCCACCAGCTCCAAAGAACCTGCATATCATTTCTTGACCCTGGCGCCCTCCCCCTTCATTCCCCACCCCCTCCTCGGCAGCCTCTGGGGGGCCGCGAATCCCCTGCAGTTCCGCCAGCCCTCAGGCGGGCCTCGGGAGTCATCAGCTGCAAATTCACCAGTTCCAGGGTTCCCCAATTCATCCGAATCGGCAAATTACAAGCCGGGAGCGGCTTTATAAAATATGAAACGGCTGCTGTCAGTTTTTCCATCAGTTCTACATATTTCGCTGTTAACAAAAGGAACCGATAACCACTTCTCATAAGGAAAAACAAGAATAAAATCAAAGGCCCCTAATGGAGACAATCTCCAAAGTGCAACAACACAAGCTCATTTCTTTTTTTTCCTTCCCCTTTCCCTGACAAATCAATCTGGCCACGGTCCAAGGATACAGGCAGACGGACGGAGCTACCTCACCTGTTTTATTAAGCCATTACCAGAATCATTTTATTCCCATTTATAATGTTCAATACATGGTCTGAAGACTTTTGTAATATAGTAATTAGATGGAACACTAGATAGATGGATTAAATTGGGATGATATTTTATGCCATTGTACATTGCTTTACAATACTCTGCCTGGCTTCCGAGATATCAAAAGGTGAGCCCGGGTATGTATAAATACAGCCTTTATTTTGGAGGGAGAGGCTGCACTTTGCATGTGGCTTATCTCAGCAGGAGCCTTCCCATTTGGGAAGCTGAAGGAAATTCATGAATCCATGATAGAACTCCCCAGGAAACCCACGCCACATTCTGCCCCCGTCCCCCCAACAAAGGTTGCCCAAGCATCCCCTCCGTGGTCATGGTGACTGCAGCTAGCATCTATGTGGGTGCTTACTAGGTACCAAGCATGGAGGTGAGCCCTGACATTCACCAGGAGGTCACAGAACTTAGGGGTTCAAGAGCACAGGCTCTGAAACCGCCCAGAGTTGCCAGGCGTGGTACTTACTTGCCGCGTGAACTGGAGAAAATCACTGCACCTCTGTGTCTCAGCTTTCACCATCTGTAACACTTTATCTCTCTGAGCCTCAGTTTGCCCCACCTGAAACATGGGGTAACTTCAGTACCCATCTCTAGGGCTGTTCTCAGATAAGCGCCCGAGATATTCGGATGTCGCGTAATGGAGGTCAGACAGAGAATAAGTGCCTGATAAATGTCCGTCATTTTTATTATCTCATCTAGCCCAAGGAGATGGCATCAAGCCTCATTTACAGATGGGGAAACTGAGGCTTGGAGAAGGAAACCACCACCTACAGTTTACCAAATGAGCAGGAGGCAGGAGAGCTATCTGTGCCCACAGCCTGCTCGCTTAATGGCCACAAGTTGTCTCCTCTGCGGAGCAGGAGGGACCTCTACAAAAAAGTGGATGTGTGTGGTGGGGGATGCTGAGCTAAGTCCCCCGAGCTCTTAATTTGTACCCAAGATATGGATTTACAATATAAGCTTCATTCTAAGGACCTAAGACCTTAAGGCTCGGTGATCCACAAAGATCCCCTCTCCTGTACCATCTGATCTCCTCTCTTGAAATATGAGAAATGGGTGTCAAGTGGGCTCCCCCTCACTCACTGCTCAGGCCCCGTACCCGTGGAATGGCCCCCGTGGAATGTGGAATGCTGAGCTTCGGGAACATGAAACCTCAAGAGATGGGAATGCCACTTCATAGAAGAAACCACTGAAGCTCAGAGAGGTTAAGTAACCTGCTCAAGATCACACAGCTTTGGAGGTCACATGGGGACCTCTGTAGTTCTGGAGCCCCAGCTGGGTGGGGGTGGGGGGTGACAAAGACTGCAGACCCTCCCATTTCTGACTATGCAAAAACAAAGTAAAACAAAAGCCCCCAAACCCCTGTTCCTAACTTCAGACCACCTTAGACTCTGCAGGGTCTACACTGAGCTGAGGCACTTTTCCCAGGTTTGCGTATGAATGGAGAACATCAGCTGGATGAATCCTATTAACATCAAAGAGGAGGACGCACCAGCCACGAAACTGGAAGCTGATTGCTTCTGAAGACCTGCTTTGCCATGGCCGGGAAAGTAAAATCATCCCCTGCACATGTTTTTCTGCATCAAGAGGGGGGTCTCGACTTGACAAATGGTCACTATTAAAAAAAAGAAAGAAAAAAGAAAAGCTCCATGAAATTCCAGAAATCTCTCGGCTGCCAGCGCCGTCCAGGGCACTGAGGGAGAAGGGAGAGGGCCTCACAGCGTATGCCCCATCAGCACACCTGTGGGCCTGCTGCTCAGCGCCCCCCCCCCATAAAGATGTTAAACAGATTTCCAGCATACCCCAACTTTTCTGCTGCTATTGCAAGCACAGTCTACACAGAAGGTCCCAATTCTGGAAAAAAATTCGTTAAGGAGCAAAGTGAGGGGTGGGGAGCGGAATCAGAATAGCAGTGAAAAAGAACAGAGAAGTTACTGGAAGTCTAAACACTGACCCTGACTCTGGACCAGGTTCGTGACCACCTCACTGCTCCGCCCAAATGCTGTTAATATCTCCATTTTATAGATGAGAAAACGGAG
Organism: Scalopus aquaticus; assembly: GCA_004024925.1. NCBI lineage: Eukaryota > Metazoa > Chordata > Mammalia > Eulipotyphla > Talpidae > Scalopus > Scalopus aquaticus. The sequence goes on from PVIJ01001370.1 coordinate 187,451, forward strand.
GATCAGACAGGTAAGTGACCTACCCAGGGTCACCCAGGGCAGAGTGGGGATCTGAACTGCATGCCTGGGGCTCGTAAGTATGAGCAACCCCTTGACAACACGAAGCAGCCCCCTTTGACACAATAGGCAGTTTCAAAACAGCTCTTTTGAAATCTTATCCTGTTTGAAATGACCTTGGGGAAGTGCAGCCCTGTGGAAGGAACAGAGAAGCCTGTGCAATACCTATCACCCTCCCTTTGTTCATCCACTTTGTAGAACAGATTTTCTTATATCAGGTTTTCTTTGCCATGATACAAAAGCCTCCCAAGGAAGGGGAAGCAACCGGCTGGTACTAGGATGAGGTGGGGAAATGGATCGGATAAAGGCAGCTGCACCCACTGCCTGAGAGGAGCCCCTCTGAGGAGCCACTGCAGAGCTAGAAGAATAACAATCTCAGTAACCACGACCTTAATCACCAGTATTTCTAGACAGAATATCATTTCTTAAACCAGAGATACAGGGCCTCCCTGGTGGCGCAGCGGCTAAGCGCTGCGCTGTGGAGCTGTCGGCAGCAGCGATGCGAGTTCGACGCCCGGCCGGGGAGAATCCCACATGGTGCGGCAGACCTCTCCTGCCTCGCCCGCTGCTCCCCTCAGCAGTGTGTTTCTGATCTGCCTGTTCTGCTCCCCTCTCTGTCTCTGGTGGACCCTCTCGCCACCCCACGCCTCTGGCCTGTACCCCAGCTTGTATGCATAAATAAATCTTAAAAAAAAAAAAAACAGAGATACAGGGGGTCTTTTCCTGGACCACGGGTCTCTGAGGGAAGGGATTTCACAACTAATGGAAACTCCTTGCACAGACGGTTCCTCCTGGAGTCTGACCTTGGTGTTTCTTGCTGCAGTCAGAGCTCACTTCCTTCAGAGAACTGTCTGTGTGGTAACAACACTACTTTATCTAGCCATAGTCTCTCCGTCAGTAGCTGGAGGGACCATGACAGCTTTTCAGATGAGCCAAGTAGGACCAGAGATGGGGAGTGAACTGCCCAGAATCACACAGCAAGCGAGGGTTACACTTTCCTCCGACCTGAGCACAGATCTCTTTACCTGGAGGGTGAAGGCTCCTGCAAGTCAGGAGGGGCTTCACTGGCCACCCCAGTGGCCATCCTAGGAGTCACCCCAACCGTTCCACCCTCCTCCATACAATCCACCACAACAGCCCGGTGTCTGCTGTCTGGTTGAGTGCGGGTCCTGCCCTGCCCCCGCCCCCCACTTCTCAGGGCTGTGCTCGCTCCACCCTTCTCAATCTCTTACCCGGACCCGGGCCCAGCTTCTCACAGGGCTCCTCCCTCCATGCTGGGCCCCTCTAGATTCTTCTTGCAACAACTCATGGGAGTTATTGGTATCATCATCCCATTTATTCTGAGGAGATGGCGTCACGCCCATTTTGCAGATGGGGAAACTGACACTTGGAGCAGGGAAACACTTAGTCTGGGTTATGGAGCAAGCGCATGGCAGGCGCGGATGTCTGTGTGCAGCTCAGAGAGCCCCCTGGAGGGGCAGGAGGTGGGGTGCCTGCACCAAGGCGCTGTGAACATCTAAACACTTGCCTAGAATGCAAACCACAGCGCTCCCTGCTCAGAACACCCTGGAGACAGCCCCCGCCCTCTCCCCATGTCCTCCAGGGCCCTCCCTCTCCACTCAGCCCCGTGTCCACCCCTCCACCCCACACTCAGCCTGCGCGGGTGTCTCGCCTCCTGGCACAGCCCATCGATTTCTTTTGGCCCAAATGCCATCTGCTGTCCCTCCCCCACCGGCCCCACAGGCCACTCCCTGCAGCCTCCCAGGCCTGGGAAGCAGACAGCACCTGGTGCACCTCTCTCTGCTCCCCAAACCCACCTCCCCACCAGTCTCCTCCTGCCAAGCACCCAGACTCCCTCTTGCCCAGCGCCAGACCCTCCAGCCCACAGGAAGGAACGTCCCATCCAGCGTCTTCCCTGTCGCCCCCCCACAGGGCTGCGGCGGGGGCGTCGCGGGTGTCACGCACAAGGGGACAGGATGGTCCAGGTGGCTCTCTCGGGCTGGGGTCCTGGGGCGGAATGTGAGCAGGGATTCCTGGGCAGGGCCTTATGGGAGGGTGAGGGGAGCAGGCAGAGGTGGGCAAAGCAGGAGCCCCATGGCAGGCCCCTGGGAAGCAGATGGTGCCACACACAGGGTGGCCCTGCCTTGAGAGAAGGAGGCAGCTCCCCCAAACAGGCATGGCTGGGGGCTGCCCCAGAGTGGAGGGGGTTGGGGGGCTGCGATCAGCCCATTCACCGCAGCTGGCAGAGGGGTCTTGGGGGACCACCTATAAACCTAGGGCCCTCCTTCCTTGGGTGGCAGGTTCCTTGTTTAGCCAAGTCTAAAGGTCCATCGCCTCAGGAGACCCTGGGGCTGTGGGGAAACTGAGGCTCAGAAAGATGAAGCAGCCTGATGGCGGCCACCACACCATACTCGGGGCGATCCCCCGGAGCCCTGACCCTCGGGGACGACGAGGGGCTGGCTGGCAGGCTCTCCGAGGTGCTCCCCCTCCCTCCCCTGCCCCCACGTAGCTGCACCCCCCTTGCCGGCTCCCCAGCGCCCGGTGCTGGGTGCAACAGTGACACCTTGTCAAACAGGCTTTTGATAAATGCAAATCTCTCTTAATTTGAATTTAATTATCAATGAAGTGAGCGACTCCCAGACCGCTTCTCCCCATCAGAAACTGGCAGATACATCTGTGCGCAGAGCGAGACTGGCATCTGCTGGTCCTCATGCCAAGCTCCTCCCGCTGGCCTGGTCGAGGGCGCTGCTGTGGGGGGAGGGGCGGGGGGTTCCAACAGCTGGAGCCCCAGCTTCTGCAGGTTTCTACCACTCAAGCTAGAGCTTTTCACAAGGTACCCCAGAGGTTAAGACACGTGCCCAAAGTCCCACAGCAAGACAGGACCTGGGAGACCCGACTGCATGGTGCCTGCGCCTGCTTGGTGGCCCAACCCTTCGCTCCTGCCGCTGTCCCACGCTCATCCTTAGGTAAATGCTGAAGCGACGGTGCCGATCAACAATCATTGGGCACTTACTGTATGCCGAACACTAGCTCCTTCCAGGCACGCTAAGCTGCCCGACGGGTTTCGTGGCCAAGCCTGACTTCCAGAGGGAAACCGAGACCCTGAGTGTCTGCCGGGGTCCCCCAGCCCGTGTCACGTGAGTAAGCAGGTGGGGTCCGCCTAGAGGGTGCGGTCGGGGGTGCCGTGTCTCGGCGAGTGGCCCAGTTGTGGACAGGGGCCTGCAGGCAAAGCCTTCACCAATCACACCCCGTTGAAGATCATTAAGGATCATGGCAGTGCCCTGGTGGCTGTTAGCAGCCCCTCTCACAGGTGAGGAAACAGCGGTGCCCAGAGCTTGGTTTTTACCATCAGGCACAAACCACAAACCACAACCTTTACACAAATCAGGAGACCCAGGAGTCAAAAACAAAGATGACTCAAAATCCCACTGTCATGGACAAGGGTAACCGCTTCTCTGAAGTTTTCTGCAGAATAATCTAGAAAAAAAAAAAAAAAGAGGCGTGGGGGTCAGTGGGGGCAGGGAAGGGGCCAGAGACAAGGACCGGAATAGCAGGCAGCGGCGAGAGCGGGTGCTGAGTGAAGGGGACGAGGGGTTCAGGTGTGTTTTTCTGTCTGTGGATGTTTGAAATTCTCCCATCGTGAAAAGTTTCCTTAAAAAAATCTCATCGCCCAGGGATAAGCTCTAGTAATGTTTGACATCTTCCCTTGTAGGTCGTTCCCCTACAAAGGGACGGACTTCACTTGAATTTGATAATTTTACCAGCAGATATTATCACAGGAACAGTCTGCATTCTACCTGATGTCGATATTCTCACCTTTACAGGAGGCGGGTGCTAGGGAAACCCAAACCAACGCTCTCACCTCCCAGGCTGTCCCCTTAGACCAAATCTCAACTCCTCCTGGCCCACCTGAGACTCTTTAGAGGGGCTCTTGTCCCAGAGTCACTAAGTCCCTACTCGATCTGTACCAAGCAGGCCGTTTCAGGTCACGTGAACAAGTCCGAGCCATAAAAACAAGGTCCAGGCCCTGCGATCAGCTGCCAGGTGTGAGCCAGTTTACAGACCCAGAACCCCTCGAATGAAAGGGGGGCCAGTCTGCTAGTGGGAGTTCCCTGGCACACTACTGAAAAGTCACACAGTTAGAGCCACTCCCAGCCTTCCCCAAGGGGTCTGTGACCTTCCCCAAGGGGTCTGTGCACTGGGAGAAGAAAACACTGAGACACTTCGAGCATACTGGTCTGAAGAGAACCAGAGAGAGACCCAAGCAGCACCAAGGTCCAGCAGGCCAGTGGGGGCTGTGGCGGCCAGTGGGGTCTGAGCTCTGGTGGACTCACAGTGAGCCCAGTGGGTCCCGGAGCCCATTTTGCGTTTCTTTCCCCAGGCCCGGAACACTGGGATAGGCGAGCACAGTGGCGAACTAAATCCTCACGGTGTTTTCCTACCCCGTGGAGAGCCCTCCTCTACCGTGGTGGGCAAGGCCAGCGGAGGCCACGGGCACCACCTGCACCTGGGAAAACAGCAAATGCCGAGGAGCACGGTCACCCGAGTGAGGCCGTCAAGGACTTGAGACGCAGGACCAGGCGCCCCACTGCCCCAGCAGACCCCCGCCTGCCCAGCGGAAGGCCAGAATGACCTTGGAGGAAGACAGTGGATGAGCCCAACTAGGAGACTCCAGTGCAGCTGCTGGACCAGATGTGGTTTCATCGAGCAAATGAACACATCCCTGGTACCTGGCAGGCAGCTATTGATCTGACAAATGCTTTTTCTCCATACCTATCGATAAGGCCCATCGGAAGCAGTTAGCTCTCAGTTGGCAAGGCCAGAATTATAGGTGCACTGGCCAACCGCAGAGGTGGATCAACCCTCCAGCCCTAAGTCACAAGGATCTTGAGCACGTTTTCCTTCCACATGACATCAGACAGGTTGGGCCATGACCTTGATGACACTGCACTGATTGGAGCGTGTCAGCAAGAAGAAGCAACTATGCTCGACTTAGTGGTAAGGCTTGGTTGTTCGGAGGAAAGTAAGTCTGACAAAAATTCAGGGGCATTCCACCTCAAGGAAATTTCCAGGGGTCTAGGGGTGTGGGGCATTGTGAGATATCCCCTCAAAGGGGGGAAGGCTAAGTTGCTGCATTGTCCCTACAGTCCTCCCCCTCCCCCAGTAAAGCACAAAACCTAGTGGACAGGGTGCCCAGATATTAGATCCAGCATTATTCTGGTGTGAGGGTGCTTGAGGATGAGATTAACATTTGAATTGGTGGACTTAGTGAAGCAGATTGCCCTCCCCAATGTGGGTGGGCCTCATCTCATCAGTTGAAGGTCTGAACAGAACAGACCTGAATAGAACTAGTAAGGGGAACTCCTCTGGCTAGTAAGGGGAACTCCTCCTGCCTGACTTTTGAGCTGGGACATTTGTTTTGATTTTTTCTCCCTGCCTTTGGATTCAAACAGAAACACTGGCTCTTCTTGGATCTTGAGTCTGCTGACTTTCAGATTGTAACTTAAACCATCATCTTTTTTGGTTCTTAGGCCTTTGGCCATCAGCTGGAACTACATCAAAGACTCTCCTGGGTCTCCTGCTTGCCAAGTGCAGAACTCAGGGTTTCTCAGCCTTCATAAGAGTGTGAGCCAATTTTTTAAAGCACACCCACATACATACATACAATCCTGTTGATTTCTGTTCTCTGACGAACCTTACTAGTAGAGCTCATGACCTGGTGGCCTATTTGCCTTCTATAGGTCTGTTTTGTTTAGCTTCTACTGTATCTCAAAGATTAGGGATTTTATACTAAGAGCCAAAAGTCCCAGGTTATTTTTAAAAATGGGAAGATCTGATCACACTGTGCTTTCACTCCTGGTTGGCAATTACTAGTTAGAGTCATCAGCCTGGGCATCCACTATCTAGTTAGCCACACTCCCTACCACTCTCTATAGCCTTGCATTTGCTCTGTCTTTCTCATTAAAACCAACCTACAGGAACCTGAGTTTGAAGTTTCTGCATCACATATTCCTTCCCTCTCGCTCTATAAATGCAGAGACCACGGGTTTGTTCATAAGCACATCTCTAACATCTGGCACAGTGTATGCTACAAAACTACTGCTCAACATGTTAGCTGAATGAATGACTGGATGAAAGAGCGAATAATCCCCACATCCAGGACTAAAAGCCACAAGTACCATGTGATCCAGCAACAGCAGCTCCCTTCCAAATTAACTCAGCACAGCTTGAGAGATAAGGGGCGGGGGGGTAAGTCCAGGTACACAGAGTGTGTGGTGACAGGTTTTGACTCTGAACAGTCTGGAGATTCCTCAAAGAGTAAAACAGAGAATTCCATGTGACTCAGCAACCCCGCTACTACCATAGACCACAGAGAATTGAAAACAGCCATTCGAATAAATCTATATACATAAATGTGCACAGCAGCACTATTCACAACGGCCGAAAGGAAGAAAAGCTGAGTGTCTGTCGGGAGATGAACAAACAAAACATGGTCCTTCTCGACAATGGAATATGATTCAGCCATCAAAAAGCACAAAGTACTGACACATATTATACAAACACGTTGCCAGATGAAAGGAGCCAGACACCAAGGGTCATATATTCTATGATTCCACTTAAGAGAAATGTCCAGAATAAGCAAATCCAGAGACTTCCATTTGCTAGGGACTGTGGTAAATGGGGAGACAATGCTAAGAGGCAGGGGCTTTCCTTTTGGGATGATGAAAACGCGGAACTAGACAGAGTTGGTGATGGCACAACCTGGGGAATGTACTAAATGCCCTGAATTGTTCACTTCAAAGTGGTTAATTTTATGTCATGTCAATTTCACCTCCTTTTTTTTTTTAAAAGCACCCACTGGAGGCAGCCTGCCTCCCAGTCCTGACATTTGCTAACTGTGGGAGCTTCACCCCTCTCAGTCTCAGCTTCTCATCTGTAAAATGGGGCCCAAATAGCACCACCTTCTGTGGAACAAGCGCACACGATCCCGCACGCCGAGGACCGGAGTGGATGTCAGCTCTTTCCAGGCTCACTTTGGGGGTGTTGCATTCCCTGGCTTCCTTCAGAGCCAGGTCAGCCAGAGGTACCAAGGCTCCTGGGGATGCGGCCAGGACTCCCAGCCCCCGTGGCTGCATCTGAGCCCAAGGACGGGATCACACACTTCCTGCCCATTAAATTAAAGCAGACACCATCCATCGAGGAAGAAATAAAAACTGTAACTATCAAGCATGACCTTCCTGGGCTTCTGCGGCAACTTCCTTTCTTTAATAATTACTGCTTAAAAGGAGAAGTCTAGGATAGGTGGGCGCCCCACTCCATTTAAACTCCCCCACACGGACCGACTCCCGTCCCCAAATCGCGTCTCTGCGGCCACCAGGTACTCGCCCTCCGGATGTTATTTATTGCTGGTGTAAATTGGCAGGATCTCCCCTGGTGCCTAACTCCCCCCGCCCCCCCCACAACTTGTTTCTTTCCAGAAGATCCCAGACTGGGGGGCCAGCCTCGCAGACGCCAACAGAACAATCTTCTTTCAACAGCATTAATTATCTGTATGGCTTTCCATAACAACAAAAGGAAAAATCTTGACCCCCGAGCCTGCCAATATTTAAGGCACTCAGAGAGGGAAATCCTTTTATCTTTGCATCTCCCAGAGCAGTTGGTTTGATGAAACATCCTTCCCATCCCCCTCCTCCCTTTTTATAATCCGAACTTTCTGGCCTGATTAATTCTCCCCAGCTCCGTAAAGGGCTGTGTATACTCTGGAGTGTTGACTTGATTTTCTTCTATAAAAACATCCTTGCAAGAAATTAAAACAGCTTAGTCCAGCCTTGCTCTAGAAGCTACTTGTAAAGCGTCTTTATTCCTCAATACAGAAAAGGAGGGGATAGAAATGAAAAGATTTGTAGGGTAGCCCAGGGTAGGGGCAAAGAATGTGGGAAATGGAATATGAGTTGAGAAGATTTCTTTATTTTAAATTAAAGTTAAGGATTAAAGGCATCAGGCTTTCAAGAGTTATGGTGAAAGGCTTTTTAGCAGTCCCAAATGGAAGGACCATAATCTGCTTTTTAAATGGTTATATTTAGACCACAGAGCACTCAGGCAGTCGAACCAGAAACTTCCAGCAGGGGACTGACTGCAAGCAGGACAGAGACCGGTGTTTGGTACGAGCTGTGAAGATGGGATTTAAACACGTAAGGTGACGTGTTTTGGAGGAACATCAAGAGTCTGGAAATATCAGTGGAAGGGACCTGGGTCCAGATTCATGCTAAGAGTAAACCCAAGAATTTGGGAAGGCAAGACACCCCCCCCAAAGGCCCCTCCATTCAAGGGGTGTCAGATTCTCACCTGCGGAGGCACTTCTGAGGACAGTGCCCTTGGCTATAACATCTATGGATGTTTTAAGTTGAACAATTATCTTCAGACCCTGCCTCTCTTAACAGATCAATTCGTGGATAAAGTCAGGCAAGGAGGAATTATTGGTAGGGGATGCATTTATTTCCCTCTCTGTCTCCCAGATGTGGCCTCACCATCACGTTTACTAGATCTGAAATTTGTATTCACTTCTATGGCGGTCAAGGAGGTGTGGGCAGTTTATAAAGGGTATTTGGGGGTGCAGGACAGTACACATTAAATCAATATGGTAGAGAAAGATTCACCCCAAAATGAAAGTTACAAGTTAGGTCCTTCCCCTCCCCACAACTTAAGCAAGGCTTGTTCGTGTCTGAAATAGAATACCTCTGTGGGTGCCACCCAAGAGCTGATCTGGAAATCTGGCGGGCGGGGGAGCTGGGCGCAGCCGTCTGCGCGCCGAACACTTCTGGTTTGGAGACAGCAGGGCCTCCTGGGCTGCGGTTTGGTTTTTGTTCATTACTGGAAGCACAAGTAAGTGTTCGAAAATCAAAAGTGACAATGACCCAACTTGCAGAGCACCATAATCCTCTCCCAGGAAGCGAACACACGTTTCCCACATTTATCTCAAATTGCGAATCAAAGCAGACCCCGGCAAATCTAAACTAATCTCCAGCAGCCTGTAACTCTAAAGGGGTTTAAATGAGACCAGATTTCTGTGGACACTTCCTTCCTTACCAGGACTCCGGAGAGAAGGTGTCAAAAGATTTCGTGTAGGAGGGGTGTCCTTTATAACCCTGGGTGGAGCTGGGGAGGGTGGGAGCCACTAAGCTTCCCACAGACAGGGCTCCTCAACAGTCCTGCCCCTAGAGGGGCCCTGAAAATCAACTTTGGCCATTACTGGAAAGATTTAAAAAATCCTCCTGTACAGGCTACACATCTGAGCAATGAAATCAGGCCCTGGAAGTGAGTCTTGTCCAAAAGAAATCTCTATTTTTTAAAGTTCCCTTAGGCAACTGCAACAGGCAGTCAAGGTTGAGAACCAGTGCCTCAAAGGGACCTGAGCCCGCAGGAAGTTTTCAAGGATGAATGCAGACTGCAGGTCCAGAGCAGTGGCCGGGCCAGCCTGAAAGCAGCAGGTTGCCCTGGGTAGGCCAGGGCTCCCAACGGACTCATGAACACAGTACCCAGTTCGGAAAGCAGGGGGACTTCAAGCAACAGTGTGATGGTAAATGTTCAACAACTGGGGAGCCGGGCAGTAGCATTTGCCAATTTCGTGGTGTAAACACTCCTGCCACGGCCAATTTCAGTCCACCCACTGGACGTCTCTGCGTGTGGAGCAAGGGAAAGACATACAGCAGCACCCCCGCGCAGTATGTCTATCATACAGATATGAAAGATGCAAATCACCTCGAGAACATATAATAGTAAATAATTGGGACGTGATGAGGCTTTGAGGATTTATTACCTTGGTTTGAAATAGGTGTATTTAACTGCGGTAAGTTTATAGAACTTAAGTTTTAATAATGTCTGTGAAAGCTCTGGAAATTTAACATTTGATTCTCATGGGCTGGTACTAGTTGGTTCTGCTACCACAGTCACTTCAGGGACTCAGAGACCAAGAGTGTAGAGATGCCTGCACAGCAAAGCAATGGGGGAGGTATGGCTGGCCATGATCAAAGGAATTTACATAGGGAACATAGTCACCAAGGCTTGCTGCTTCCTGGTAGGAATGATGGTGGGCATGCAGTTCACTTCCCTGAGTCTCAGAAGGGGGTTATTATATGGGCTCTGCAGTCAAGACAGCCTGGGGTCAAATACTGGTTTTACAACTTCCTAGCTGTGTGACCTTGAGCAAGTAACTCCCTCCCACTCTGAACTTCAGTTTTCTCATCTGTAAAATGGGGGCAATTATAGTACCGACATAATGGAGTGGAGGGAGGCGGTTAAAGATGTTCTTCTGGGTAAACAGTACATGGCATATGGTAGATAATCAATAAAGGATCAAATGGATTGCCTGCTGTTTATTGGATTCTTATCACCAAATATTTCTGGCTCTGTCCCTTCTGTTGCACTTCTTGGTTACTGTGCTTGAATGAGGTCATGTGACTAGCTCTGGCCAGTGATGTGTCACTTCTAAGACAGCATTTTATTGCTGGCACCAGACTCTCCATAGCAGGCCATCCACTAGGAGAGTGAAGAGCACGTTAGAGTTGGTGGTGGCTCCATTAGCCTGGGTCCCTGAATAACTGATGAGCAGTACCATGGCCCACTCCCATGGATATCAGCCAGTGGACATGTCGTGGGAGCAAGAAATTCATCTTTGTTATCTTAAGCTCTTGTAATTAGGGGGTCTCTTGTTATTGCAGCATAACATAGCCTATACTGACTGCTACACTGCTAAATAAATGGTGTTTATTACTACTATTCAGAGTATCTCTATAGTCTCCAAAACCACAATTGTCACTCCAAACATGCTCTCCATCCTTAACCTATATTGTATGTCTCTAACAGGAAAACTTGAACTGGTATTGCCTCACTGACAAGGTGGAGGGAACAAAACATAGTGTTCATTCACCAAACACCTACACTTGAACTGAGCTAATTAAGGAACTAATCACATCAGTTCTCTGAGCTTTAGTGCACTGCTCTGAGATATGGGATTATAATCATGACCATATTTGCTCTTGCTTTTCCAGTTGTGCAATCACGATCCAGTGCAATGTATAAGACATGAGCTATTATTACTAGAGGAAATTACAATCTGATTGTGATAAAGTTAGATGATTTCCAATGTTCTTTGTCAAGCTCCCAAGAATTCCAGGCAAGTTTTTGCTATATTTGTATAAACCATTTCTAGATCTACTTTGAAGTAAGCAGTATCTCCAGTCTCCTTCAAGATTCCTGCATAGGACTGTAAATTCTATCTCTCACCTTGCTCTGAATTGCTAACATTCTACAATGCACCTCAGTCACTTGTCCCAACAATCACACCTTCTCAGAAAGCTCTTCCTAAAGTCTTCCTTAGAAATGCTTACCCTGGGAATTTAACTAACATCGGCACCTACCTATGGACTTGTGATCAAAATGAAGAATGAAAGCTGTATCTCCAGGGAATGTCCACAAGCTAATTCATTAACAACATAACACTCCTCAACTGCCGACTTCTTAAAAAAATTTTTTAAGAGGCTCTCAATTTCATCACTTTGTCCTCACCACTTCTCAATGTTTTGCAGGCTTTGGCATTTCCTAATTATGAACACAGCCTAATTCAATCAAGATTCTGCCACTGGTTTTTCAAATGCTCCAACTGATGCTGTGAAAGCAACACCTTTTTTTTTTAATAAATTAAACTTCTGTATTATAATCATTACCTAAAAATTCTCTGTAGATGTACAATTTCATTTAAAAAAATTATAATTACACACATCTACCTGTCAAGAAATAGGAGTTCTCAACATACACTGCATGTCAGCAAGAACTAAGAATTAGGCAGAAGGCCAAGAAAGAGGTGGGAGGATGAGGCCCTGGTTTCTCTGTTAGCAAGCAGAGACCAAGGTGTGCACTGAACCATGAATGACAACAGCCAGGAAGTGTGGCTCTAAGCCAGCAGATCAGGAGGCCATTCTTCATTCATTGGTGCCAGCCTGCAAACAAAGCAGATGATCCCTACCCTTATGGAATTTACAGTCTAGCCAGAGAGCAGGGAGCAAGGCATGAAGCAGATAACCACACAAATAATCATTACCATTGTGATAAATGCAAGAAAGAAGACTGTGGACACCAGAGGGTATAGAAGGCCCTACATTATCTACGGGGGGCTGGGGGGGGGAAGGATCTCCCTAGAGGAGATGGCACTTAAGGCGGCACCTGAAAGAAGAATAAGAAGAAATCAGAGGAAGAACAGGGTGAAGAAAATAGAGATATACCATGTTCATGGATTGGAAGACTCAACCATGTGTTAAGAAATTTTATTCTCTCCAAATTGAACTACTGATTCAATGCAGTCCCAATCAAAATCCCAAGAGGTTTTTATGAGAAATGACAAGCAATGAAACAACTTATATGGAAATTGGAAATTCAAAGGATATAGACTATCCAAAGAAATCCTAAAACAGGAAAACAAGGTTGGAGGACAGTCCATTTGATGTCAAAAGACTGCGAAGATAGAGTAATCAATAAAGTGTGGTATGCTGTAAAAATAGACAAATTGATCAATGAAACAGAACAAGGAGACCAGAAGTAGACCCACACATAGATGTCTATTTGATTTTTTTTTTAATAAAAGCACCAAAGCAATCCAAAGGGAAAAGGGAAACTTGGAACAACTGGATTTCTATGTGGGGGAAAAAATGACACTCATATCCTTACTTCACACCAAACAAGAAAATTAATCTGGGACAATCAGAGACCATAATATAAATGCTACAATGACAAAATCTCCAAGAGAAAACACACGTGATTAGATTTGTGATTTGGGGGTAGGCAGAGTTCTCAAGATGAGGCACAGGGGACAGAACACTCTAGATGGAGGGAGTGGCATGGGGAAAACCTTGGGGAAGGAAGGAGTTTGAGCTTTTTTCAGGTATCAAAAGAAGGCTGGAGTGTGGTAAGTGAAGAGAGAGACAGAGTTAGATGCACCAACTGCTACAGTGATCTTTATAAAAATCTTTAGGACATGAAAAGATAGTCACAGACTGAGAGAAAATATTTGCAAATCACCTCACAAAGGACTCATCTCCAGAAAATGTAAAGAACTCTGGAAATGGGCCTCCCTGGTGGCGCAGCGGTTAAGCGCTGCGCTGTGGAGCTGTCGGCAGCGGCGACGCGAGTTCGACGCCCGGCCAGAGAGAATCCCACATGGCGCGGCAGACCTCTCCTGCCTCGCCCGCTGCTCCCCTCAGCAGTGTATTTCTGATCTGCCTGTTCTGCTCCCCACTCTGTCTCTGGTGAACCCTCTCGCCGCCCCACACCTCTGGCCTGTACCCCAGCTTGTATGTATAAATAAAAAATAAATCTTAAAAAAAAAAAAAAGAACTCTGGAAACTCAGCAATAAGAAAACAATACCACTTTTAAATGGGTAAAATGTTTGAATAGATACATGAACAAGCAGACTATATGCATAACAAGTAAGCACATGAGAAGCTGCTCAACATCATTAGTTGTCAGAGAAAGGAGAATTACCACTACATGTCTATTAGAATGGCTAAAATAAAAAAGAAATAAAATGGTAATACTTAGGGTTGGTGAACATGAGGAACAGTTTACACATTACCAACAGGGAAGCAAAATGACACAACCACTTCAGAAAAAAGTTCGGGAGTTTCCTGAAAAGTTCAACATACACTTATTAAAAACCCAGCAGCCCCACTTTATGTCCTTACCCTACCCAAACGACAAACCAACAACAAACCATGGTCACACAAAAATCTGTAAGCAAATGTCCATAGCAGCTTCACATATAGCTGTCAGAAACTCCAAACAACTAAACATCTTTCAATGGGGAATGAATAAACAGGGATGTAACTATATAATGGAATACTACTCAGCAATGAAAAGGGACATAGTATCAATTCATGCAGCAACATGGAGAAATCTCAAATGCATTGTGCCAAATGAAAGAATGTAGGTTTAAAAAAACTGCACACACATACTGCATCATTTCATTTATGTAACATTCCGAAAAAGGCAAAGTATGGGGACAAAGTACAGAGCAGTGATACCTGGTATATGCGGTGGGGGTGGAGTTAATATATAAAGGAAAAACATAAAGGAATTTTAGGGTGCAGAAACTGTTTCCTATTCCCACGGTGGTCAAACTTCATAGAACTGCACGCCAAAACAAAAAGAAATCTTTACCCTCTGCATTAGAAGTAAAACTTCACTCATCATATCACCATCTGTGAAAGTTTTTTGCCAGATTCTGCACCACTGACTGGAGGGACTCAACTTCTTAGCTAGATGTTCAGTGTCTCCAAACAGCTTCCCAGGCTCCTCTCCAGCCAGTATCCTCTGCCCACCCATGCTCTCCAGCTCCATACACCTCTCCAGCCAGCAGGAACCTCAGGAACCTCTGCCTCTAGGCCTTCGTTCATGCCATTCCCTCTGCTGGGAATGCCTTACATTCCAGAACTCCTAATCCTTTCCCAAAATGAGGATCAAATATCACCTCCTTGGGTGGTTTGCAGATATGCTAAAGCGAGCCAGGGCAGGTGGACAGATACTGTCCAGGTCCCGGGCTCTGAAGGAGGTGATGGCCAAGTGCAGCTCAGGTCCAGGTGTCCACATTCCAAAAGGCTTCTCATCTGGGAAAAGCAAGAGAGGAAGGGGCACTGTCCGGCCGAAACACGACTTCCTAAATAAGGCTTATTTTAACCTAAAGGAAATGGTGATCTGGAAACTCTCAAGAGGATGGCAGTGAGGACAGGGTGCAGCTGCTCAAGGGGAACCCCCTTTGGGGTCTCCAAAGTACACAGTCTGTCCTCAGCTTCTCCGCATCCCCACGTCCCCCGGGGCACAAGTCCACAGTGGTGAAGCCGCTCCTTCCCCAAGCCCAGACGGATGAAGGTACCAGGGAGGCCCCAGACACCGCTTAAGAGGGATTTCTTAGGCTGTGGCTCTGTGCACCAGAAATAAAAAGCGGGGTTTCAGCATCATGCAATTAATGCAGCAAACATTGATTTCTGCACTGTAAGAGGCTGGTTCATTAATTCCAGATGCTCCCACCAGTCAAGCCGAGGTTCGGCTGCTTTGCAAGATGAGGCAAATGAGAACAGTGAATTTTAAAATTCCTTTCTGCATCAACCTTTATTACCAAACAGAGCATAAAACCCACCCACCCAGACTGCTTAATTCTTCCTAAATAATTAACAGCACCTGCTCACCTCCCGTTTACGCGGGCGAACCCAGCACACCTCTCCACGTCCGAGTGGACCTTCCTTTGGACAGAAGCCTCGGACCTCGGCCACACCACCCAAACCCTGAACAAACACAGGGTCAGCTCGACGGAATCTTCCTCCACGCCTCCCAGCCCAGGACCTCTTACTGGATTAGACTTCTCTCCAAGTCACCTTTGGAAGGTAAACACCCAACTGGGACTTCCTGAGGAAGATGTCTCTGGATTCTTGGAAGCAAAAAAGAAAAGGGAAGTCTTGGGGGAGAGTCGTTTCCCTTTGGAAGCGGCACTGCAAGCTGAAATCTTTTTTTTTTTTTTTTTTTTGTGGCAAATTTCCCTTTTGGGGAGTTGGTGGATTTAGCCAGGCTCCAACTCTGTGATTCAGGAAGTCCAGGGAGGCACAGGAATTGCCAGATTGCTGGGTTTCCTTGTTATGGGACAGCCTTGCTACTCCACGTGTGGTCAGCTAAGGTCACTCGCCCCTCACCCCCGGGAGTCTGTTAGAAATGCAGCATCTGGGGTTCCCCCCAAGACTGAGAGAGTGAGAATCTGCATTTATACAAGGTCCCCAGTTGACCCGCATTCGCCTTAGTTTGAGAAACACCGGCTCAGGCAGCCTGTTCCAGAGAAGTGGCAATGAGGACCCCTGGCACACGGGCGGGCAGAGCAGGAAGAATGGCCTCTGGCAGCCTGAGATGCCCCGTCCTGACATCCCAAGATGCCCTCACACAAAACTTGCCATAAGGCTTCAGCCAAGGCTAAGGTCAGCAGCCACTGACCAGCGATGACGTCCTGGCCTCGCTCAGAAAACTCAGAAACACCAAGCTCTCGGGGAACCTCAAAGGGCGGCCCCTGGACAAACAGCACCAGCCCGGACTGTGAGAAGACAGACCATCAGGACACCCAGGCCTCCTGACACACCAGGGCCAGGGAAGATTTCTGTGCATGCTAAAGTCTGAGGCTGCCCACTGAGGTCTCTCTTGCTGAGTCCAGTGAAGTGTAAATCTGACGTGCTGTTACCGGAACCAAGCGGCCTTAGCAGTGGGAGCCTGCAGGAGCGGTGGTGCCTTTTACCCCATTGCTCCAAGAGCAGTTGTGGCAGTTGCTCCTGCCCAGTAACTGCCATTTTGAATGGACCAATCAGGTGCTAGGAGCTGATGGGTCAGTCCAATCAGCTCCAGGGTTGAAGAATGGTCCAATCAGACTTGTGGAGGGTACTCTGGGAGGGGATATAAGCCAGGATGGGAGGGACCCGAGAGGGGGAAAAAGGGAAGGGGTTGGGGGGGGGGGGAAA
>PVIJ01001371.1:0-24470 GCA_004024925.1 Scalopus aquaticus
AAAAAAAAAAAAAAAAAAAAAAAAAAAAAAAAAAGAAAATCCTCCCTTGAGAAAAATCCATGAATTAGTTACAATATTAAATTTTATTAGCTAATTAATATCTATTTCATTTCTATCTCTGCCTTTATAGTAGCCATATGTGTGTATGTAAATAAACATATACATACATAATACATTGCATAGTAGAGGTGTGAGAATATTAGGACTTCAGTGAGCTGTTCTTGAAAGTAGTCAATAAAAGTAAGTATATCTTACCTCTTATTATAATATATTCTATTATGATAACTATATTTGTAAACTATACATAGCTCATATATCCATGCAATACACTAGTTTACAAACTGTTCTACCACTTGCTATGGATCTCACAAGAATTCTATGAGATAAGTATATCTTTTGCCTTCTTATATTTTCCAAAGGAAGTAAAAACATGTATGGAAAAATAAAGCATATCATAGCATCCTTGGAATAATGTAGGCTTCACAATATGACTTTCGTTTTATTCTTCCATGACTCTAATTAAAAACAAATAGAACTAAATAAAAGGAAAGATATACCAGGTTTATACAAGAGAAGACTTTGGAAATTTCCATATATCTATTCTACAAACTTGATCATTAAATAAAATTAAATGTCAATAAAACTCTTAGCACGTTTGTTTTGGTAGAAAATCTTACTTGTGGTCATAGAAATCAGAACAGTGGTTGTATATAGGAGATGGGTAGGAAGTGACAGGAAACAGATATGAGAACCTATCTGAGAAGTTGGAAATGTTTTATATTTTGCTAACATTTTGGTTACATGCACTTGTCAAAATGCTAAGAACTACATACTTAAGCATTGGATTGTGGATAGTTCTGTGTATTGTTTTCTTTATGTGGTTAGCACAACCATTTGATCAGAGACTTCAATCTGGTAAATCAGTTTTTCTGTTAAAACACATAAATAAAAAAAATCACACTATCTATTCCTAAAGCATCCTGTAAATGAAGGAAAAAAGGATTTTCCAAATGAAATCAAACATCAGAACCCTCCCTCAAGATATTAATACATGTACATATTACTTTTCTTAAATTCATGTACTATTGGTTAGATAAGTTAGATCTTTTCATTAGGCTCTTTTAATTTCAATTTTTATTGTAATACCTGTTTGTGTTGTCTATTTAGATTTCCTCTTTTGTGAATTGCCTTTTCATATTATTTGCTAATATTACTACTAAGTTTTCAGGTTATTTTGTTTATAGTAGGACTCTATCTTTTTACATATAAAATGTTAATTACTTAAATATATCCTAAATCTTTTTCATTTTGTTTACGTTTTTTCCTCTTCTATAAATATATTTTCCTCTATGGAGTGCATTTTATCTATCATATTTATGAAATAGTTATATAGCCTTGGTGCCAATTATTTCTTATCTTCTGAATTAAAACGTCATTGTTTATCCTTCAGTTATTTAGGAGTTTATTATTATTACTATTTAATTTCCAAAGGAGTGCTAAAGGTTGGGAATAGTAAAGAACACATAAAGAAAGAAGACAGGGATGGGGAAAAGGAAGTTATTTGCTTCTAACAGATTTCTAATTTACTATGCTTTGTTAAATGTTGTGTTTTTAGGATACTGATTCTTTAATATTGGGGGGACTTGTTTTGAGACATAGTATGTGGGTATTTTTTTTTAATACTCCATGCATCCTTGAAAAGAATAGGTAGACAATCCTACACTTAAAGTATAGTCGAAAACAGATTAGCTTCCTGTTATCTTTAGTACTAATGAGCAGACTTTTCTTTGTCCAGCAACTTAATACATTAAAATTTTAATGGACAATTCTAAGGTTATCAAATTATTACTATTAAAAGCCTAGAGAATTAAAAGATTTCATATAGATAAAAATGATCTAATAGATAATAATATTAAAATTATTGATTAAATGAAAGCATCTAGCCTTAAAAATAAAAACAATAAGATTTATTTTTGGTTTTATTAATAAAATTAAAAGATTTTGAAAAATCACAAGTACATAAAGTATATCTTCACTGGTAAGCTGAAACAGTTTTATCCCTTAAAAACCCTATACAATCTTCATTATTTAGATTCTGTGAATCACATGTATTAGGGAAAAGTTACTTTCTTAATATTACCCATAATTGCTTTTTTCTTTATCTTAATTCACAGGAATGTATCAAAGGGAATTCTTGCTTACCAATTTGCTTTCTGTACTGATCAACAGGAAGTTTTATAGTGGAGGCATCTTTTCTACCCATCTTTGATCTCCAAAATGCCTGCTGCAAAGAAAGAAAATAATTATGATGAAGTCCTAAAAATCAAAAGGACTATCTACAAACTTCAGGAATAATTTATTCCATAAAATTCATTTTTAAAGCAACGGGCAAAAGTGCCTTTGACTTATTCCCATTAGATATCAGTAAAGAACACAAAATTCTTTCAAATAAATTATCAAGGATACAATTGCTGGTAATTAAATTTTCCAATCATTTGTTCTTGGTAACATTCACTTTATCAAGTATTATCAATGCTCAATTAAATCACACTGTTAGAGAGCATTGTGTGTAAATGTGAAAACCATGTGCTATTTATTCAGATGGGTTGGGGCTGTAGGCTTGCTTTAGGCAGCATATTTCTTTCCAATTACCTACTATGTCACACAAAAAGTAAAGGCTAAGGTTTGTAATTTTAGGTAGCTTGAATTCTGTCTTAAAAAGCATGACATATGTAACATAAATACATGTCCTATTATTTTAAGTTAAACACTGTGACAAAGACTGCAACTTAGCAAAATCCATATTCTCCTTTACTTCCTAACAGAATTAAACTACATTCCCAAGTCTGAATTCAAGCATGCTGTCAAATTCTTGTCAACAAAATATAGATGGAAGTGCTGTCATTTCCAGAACCAAGCATAACAAACTCCCATGTAGAATCCTGCATTTTCTTTCTTCTTCCAACTGACTCTCTACTTGTTTACCATTTTAATACTTTATTGAAAAATAAATTCTGTTGTGATTGATTCATTATACAATGGTGGGGGTCTATTTATTAAACATAGGCCAGAGTAGTGGCTGGAAGTTGTTCCTCACTGGTCCTAGTAAGGAGCTATAAGATAAAGATGAGGTCAGATACGATGGCTACTTCATAAACAAAAATATAAGCAAACACAGAGTCTAGTAATTTGGAGACATACAAGGCTGGAAAGTCTTACTTCTGAAAACCAAAGCAGAAAATAAAATTAAATGAAAAACAATGGTGGTGGGGGCACAAAGGCCCATTAAGATTTCTTAGTTGAAAAAAAGAGAGAGACAAAATACATGCAACTTTTTCCACCTAAACCTATTGTTTCAGATAACCCAGAGACAACTGCTATTGGTACAAACAGAGAAGTGTAGGAGTTCAGCAGCACAGAAAGAAAGAAAGCTGCTTTGAGAGCTGTCTAGGAAGAAAACTGCAGTCTGATGACTAGGACATGAATCCAAATAGAAATGGTAAGAAGGTTACTAAAATCTGAGGGAAGTGTACTGACAAGGAAACCAGAAACTTCTTCTGAAAAAAAAATCTAAATAAAAATCAGGTTTAGTCTCTAAACATAAATCAGCAGAGTAGCCCCCAAGGAACACAAACTGCAGATTTGTAATATCCATTTCATATGTGACCAGGAAGGAGAACTATCCAGATGGCAGAACCATGAAGAACAATGGACAAGGGAATTTCTCTAAAAGATCATAACTAGGATTTAAACAAGAAATCTCTACTGTCAGTACAATGGGCTTTCTCAGTGGTTTCCTGTGCAGCAGGTTTCATCATCACAATGAATCAATGACTCCTGTGTGTTTTCCCGTCTTCTTCCCAGTCTCCCCTATCTAAATGGGGATGATTATTGCAGAGATGAAGCAGACATCCTTTCTTCACCATTATTTGCTAGGGGCTTGAGATGAAAAGAGTAGGTAAATTTCATAGTCTATAAACTTCAAGGAGTCACACTGCAACTTGAGAGGAAGGACTGTGGATTGACTTGAGATCCTTGACACTATACTGTTACAGAAAAGAGGAGGTAACATTTTACCCAGCCCTCTTACATGCAGCTATCTTGGACTACATATCCCAGTGTGCCATCCACCTGACTTCCTGAGCAGGGGAGCTACTGGGAACTAGAGATGGAGCTGAGTGTATAACATAGAAGGCAGGTAGGCTCTTAGGCTCTTGCTTCTCCTAGGACTTGGAAGGAGACATGAGGAGGACAGACATGTAAAGACACTTGAAAGAGACATATGGGTAAGAGATATATGGAGAGACAGTCCTTGGCAGAGACAGTAGCAGCCATTATCTTGATTTTTACTTTCATTTGTATTTTTGCATCTCTCTTTCTGTCCCAGACTTGCCTGGCCCCTTTTGCCCCATTTTTATGGTTCCCCATCAAAAAGTGCCTTAGATTTGTGGAAGGCTTTTGGGCCTCACTTTCAGCCCACTCTGTTTAACTGTGCACTTCCCAAGGAGGGGATGGGTAATTTTGGGAGTTTTATTGGGAAACTATTATTAGGAACATCCTTTTTTTTTTCTTCTCTTTCTATTCATACCAATTCTATTAAAGATCTTTCACACCAAGAGTCTGCTGCTTTGCCTTTGTGTGGCAGGTAGCTGAGCCCCTTTTACAGCACACACCCCTTAACAGTTTGGGGTCCCTCCCTGGATGTCTCTTGGTCATGTGTTAACAGTACTGGATGCAGTAAGTGAGAGTTTTACCATCTCCGTAAATAGGAAAAAGAACATGCATGGCTATTTCATGACCAGAAAAGTAGACTATGGGAAAAATTATTAGCCTCTGATCACTAAAATACACATCCTCTTTTTCTTCCTAGGCATATTTGACTACAGTTTTCAGCCTCCTTTGATATTAGCTGTGAGACGGTAACTACATCTTAGTCAACAGAATTAATTAACATTTGCTACTATTAGAATTAGCTTATAAAAACTTTTTGTATGCATTCATTGGCTGAAAGGGAGATAACTTCCAGAAGGACCATGGAAATATTATGAGAAGATGGCAGAACCTATAATAGCCTGAATCCTGAATGACTATATGGAACAGAATTATTCAACTTGTTATTCAACTTGTTTTCTAATTTTTTTTCCTCTTTCATGCTACTGGGAGAATAACAAATAAATCTGTATCATTTGAGCCTTTACACTTTTTGGATCTATTTGTTACATTCAGTAGTACCACTCAAACTAAAACAAATACGTACAGATGTCTCCATATAAATTAATGCAATCATCAAACTTTAATTTTACTGGTGAGCATTATAAAGGGTCTGAAATGTCATATGTATTTGAAATTTATTCAGTGTAAACTGCACTGTTTATCTATCTCTATATATGGCCACACAGATAAGGCAATGTTAACAATGATCTCACTCAATACTGTGAAAGACATTCCCAAATTAATAATTTCTAATTATGTATATGAAAATTGTAAGTTTAGCAAAAAATCAATTATTCTACACAATCTTCAGATTCAATATTTAAGTATTAACTGGGGGTATACAAAGACAAAAACGTCAAATACATTAATTCTTCGTCTCTCATAAATTACACAGATATTACATTTAAATTAACAGATCCTTAACATTTCAGAATGAAACCAAGGCATCAATTCATCCTATACTCTCATTTGCTAATTCATAACATCAAAAATAATTCTGCTAATACAAGCACCACAAAAATGATAACAAATATAACTTATTCATGTACTAATTCATTTGTATAGTGTTTTGCATTTATTAATTTTAAACTATATATAGTCAAGTTGTTATAATCTTGATTGTATGATTCTATAAAAGACATCACTCCATTTTCAGAGAGAATTTAGTTTAAATGAATAAGCACTAATACATTATTCCCTCTTCAATGTAGTTTTCTCTTTGCCTTGATGAAAAATGCTAAGATTTTTAAGCAATATACTAAGAATTTCCACCAAATGGGCACTCACTATGCTTTCTCCAATTCCTTTTTTGATCATTTAAACTAATAGCTCAACAGAGATCACATGTTAGAGGTCAGTGTCTTATTCTTTCACTATCTATAATAAATTTAAAAAGGAAGGGGTAGGTAGAAATATTTTTTCATCAAAATCGAATGGATTTTATTTATTGTAAAATGCACTTTAAATAACATTAAACTCAAGGTACCTAAGGACCTAAATTTTCATAAGGTTCTACACGCTATGAACAGACACATTTTACATGTATGATAATCTGTGAATATAAAATCTTTAAAAGAATTTCAAACAAGAAGATACATTAAAGAAGAAGTGATTTTAAAATTTTGTTGCTAATTATTTTTTGATTTGTAATGCTTAATCACAATTTCAAAAATTTATACTTTAGTCTTTGAAATTATTATATTCTATCCTTAAAAAGCAAAGTAACATTTACCAAATGTTGAAACAAAAGATGCTTTAGAACTCACACATATACAAATGACTCATATTTTATTATCTGAAACAAGCAAAAGAAGGTGGAAAATATTTAACTTTCCTAATAAACAAACTGAGACATTTAAAATAATCTAAAGAGATTCATTTATCTGTATGGTGCAAAGTGTCAATGCCTCAGACATCTAGAACCTCTAAAATGTTCTGACTTTTCTTTGTTCTTCAAAGCCTTGCAGTAATCATCATTCATTTCTATTGCTTTGATGGTTAGATAGCAAACTCCCAAGAAATCCAGGGAGACATTAGCACATACAGCCGCAATTTCTAATAAGACAGCTATTTGCATACAAGATCAGCCACAATTTAAAATGTGTTGTGATAGATGCGGAAAGGGAATAACAGATTTATATTAGCATGTACAATACCAAGATTGTTTTCACAATTTAATTCCTTAGAGATTACATCTCATCACCTTCTTTTATAAAGAACACTGCATTCCCTGAGGAACTAACTTGCTCTGAGACCCAGCAAAACTAAAATATGGATTAATAAGATAATATTTATTATTTATGAATTTTGCTGTAGGAATGATTTTAGATTAAATCATCAGAGAAGTTTTTAACATTCTTGAAACTTAATACATATTTAAGGAAGAAAAAATGCTAATTTTATTTAATGCCCAAATTGCATATTGAAATAATTCATAATTTTTTTATTAAATTAAAATTTTATACTCTTTAGACTTTCAAGATTAAAGATAGTGTTTTTGTTCTTCATATTCTTTCTTAACCTGAATTTTGGAGAACAGTTTGCCACATGTATTTTTTTAGACATAAAACGTGACCTTTAAAAACAAAGGTAGTGTTATATAAATGCAATCATATTCCATCCAACTTATTTTATTGCTCACTTATACCTTTTTTATGAAATCCAGAATGAACAAGTAAAGAAATAAGAAACGTGAAGCCTTCACATATGTCTCTGCTTCCAGAAAAAGCATTCAGTCCAGACTGTGACATTTAAATATAGATCAAAACACAGGTTATTAAAAAAATTCAACCCATGACCACAGAAAAAAATAATCATCTCAGTTTTTGAGGCTAAAAAGAAAAGCCCTTACTTAAGTATGAAGTTACAAATAGGCATAAAAAAATTGTTTCATTGTGACTATGTCAGAATTGGGAAACATCATGAAAACACAATCTCCTGCTAGATGTTGGGAAGAATAAAAGAGTGAATAAAAAAGATAACTTGTCCCTGATCTTAACATACATTCATTATTTCCAAAGTAATTTTTTAAAACGTCAAAGTTGTTCATGTAAATAGCATATATAAGTCATCCAAATGAGCAACCATTTCTTAAATAAAACAAAAATCCTTAATATGAAGAACTGTTAATGATCCAAGTTTATCATTTGTTCCCTACTCATTGTTCCACTGTAGTATCAATGTCAGCTTTTAATTCCATGAAACTGAGGCACTCATTCACATTTTCATAAATTGACTTTAAATGTCCTCTCTATCTGCCCCCACCAGTGATGTTTCCAGATTTTGGAATTCCCAGATGTTTCTGCATTTGGGGGATTCCTTGGTACTTGACTATGAACATTAAAGAATTCAAAGCCATATCTAGCAAAGCAAAGTAAAGTTTATTTAGAGGGACTACACCTGGGGAGAGGTCTGGATAAGCAGATTCCATGGAAGAACTAAAAGGAAATGTGGGGGACTCCTCACTTAAATGGGACACAGGAGGCTGCATCCATTCCTGTGATGTACTGCTAAGTGCTCCTGGGATGTTGGTTTATCAGCCAAGGCAGCAGTAACTAAGTCACTTCCCCTTCTTCTGGGCTCCTGGGGTATAGTTGTATCAGTCCCCAGCAGCAGGTTGGGGCAGGGATCTGCCTTCCCCCCATTGCTGTTTCTTGCTCTTGGGCCTTTATCAGCCTGCCTGTAGGTTGGGGTGCAGGAAGAATGTCTAAAAATTTGAATATGTGAAAAATGACTTCTAAAATCCTGATCACTTGCCAATTTGATACAAATATTTATAAGAAAAATTAAGTAGAGGATAGTTGTGCAATTCTAAGAATTCAGGTTCTAGAAAAGGAATATTAGTGTTTGGAGCCACTTTTCAAACAAACTATAGAAATAAAACGAGTATGGTAACAACAACTACTGCTAGAATAACTGTAATTTTTATAGAGGGAAAAACTGGCCCCCTCTAAGGACATACATTTATTGCAGGAATATTTAATGGAATACAAAAGCAATCCCATCCTAGATAAGTATCTATGAGAGAATAACACATGTGGCCACAAAAAAAAACCTTCATCTAAGATGTTCACAGAAGTTGTCATTGTAATAGCTAAAAACTGGAAACAGCCCTGATGTTAATCAATAGAAGAACTGATATACTGGTTTATTCACACAGTGTAATATTACCAAGCCTAAAATATGCAACAATGCAGATAAATCTCAAAATTACTATGCTTAGTGAAAGAAGAAATAGTTCCTTTGTGTCTACATGTATTAGTTTTATGGGTACTGTATAAATGTAACATAATTTGACAGTGGTGGTCCTGGCTCTTTCCCTGGCACATACATTGAAACACTTACTTCTTAAGGGCTCAGGAAATAATAGAGGTGAGAAAGCAGAGTAGCAATGTATAGAAAAATCTACAACAAAATAAGAAGAAAGAGAACGTAAATAGAGTGAGGTTGAGCAAGGTTTTTTGTTGTGCTTTGCTTTGTTTCACTTTTGAAGGTTTGTTTTTGAATAAAGAAAAGGAATTCTAGTCTGTCTAAATAGTAATTGGAAAGAGTAGTAGAAAGTGAGGGGGTGAAGCTAGAGGAAAGAAAGCAAAAAATGATTAAGGTTTTTAAGTAGACAGGAAGAGACAGAATTCAGTGCACACTTGAAGGAATAATCACAGACTACTTTTTCTTAAGCAGTAAAGAAGAAAAATGGATGTGCAAAAATACACTAAAAGTTGGAGGTTTGATGCCCCAAGGTAGAGGGAGTGCTATTTGGGAAATCTAATTTCATTATGAAGTAAGGAGGCAAAGTTATCTCCTAAGAGTGAAATGGGAGGTAGAAAGTTCAGAGATTTGAGTCCAGTGACTGGAAGGAAACCCATACAGAGGAAAAAAGACCAGTGAGAAACACTAAGTGATCAAATGAATTTTGTAACCATAAATCTAACATTGCACTGAACTATACAATTAAACGTAATTTTTTTTTTTTTGAGTGCTCAGCTCCTCAGTGTTGGCATAGGAAAAGAGTGAATGGTTGGATTAGCAAAGCTTAGGTTTTCCTGACAGTGTGACAGAAAGATAGTAGGACAAAGAAGCATGGGCTAGCATAAAAAGTGGGTGGAATAAAGCACATGGAAAGTAAAACTAGAGAAGGAAGTGAAAGATGGATTTTTGGACTAAAAGATTTGGATCAGCTCAAATAACCAAAATGTTGGGGAAAAAAGAATTAGAGAAAAACTACAGATTATTAAGAAATTATACAGTGATTGATTTTATTATTGAAATGGATTGGATTATGATCTAGGGTAACTAACATGACAGGAAAACATTACGCAGAGAAGTTAAGAAAATGGGAGACCAGGATAATATATAGAGCATACAGGCAAACAGTGAAGACACCAGAACAGTGGCAGGATTTGGAATAGGGAAGAGAAAGATGTGTTGGGAAGGCTGAGGAGTGACCTGGATATCTATAGGCAACAGGAAAAAAGAAAGATAGAACATACCATAGTCAAATAGGTGCTTCAGGTATTGTCTTTGTTTGTTTGTTTTCATATGCATGAAAAAGTAAATAATCAGGAAGTGGCAATAGGAACTAAAAAGATAACAACCAGCTTCTTGATCCAGAAATATATGGGAGGCTTAAAGAAAGAACAATCTCTACCTAAGAAGACTTCAGAGAAATGGTGCCTATGCGAAGAATCAGGTATCATTAATGTTAGTAGGTGAAAGGAATAACCATTGAAATGCTTCAAGATGGATGGGCTTCAAAAGGGATATAAAGAAAAACACAGGAAGGGAAGGGAACAGCAGGAGTCTAGTTCAAGAGAAAGAATAAACAAACCATGGCACACCATGCACATAAGTGTTTAGAGGACATAAGTCCAAATGGGTCATCTTGGAAAGTGAATAAAAATATCAGGAATGTACACTGTGTGGAACTAGCAGACTCACAGCTCATGTGACAGCTGCACTGAATGCTCAGGCGATTCAGGAGTCAGCTGTGGCCTGGGTTACATGAGGAGATCCCAGTACCTCTGGGAATGCTCAGCTGGTGGGAACTTTCTTCTCAGAGGAAAGACTTGAGTCTCAAGAGTGCAGCCAGGCACGCTGATTCACCAGCAGGGACCAGAGGCACTACACCAGCAGTTGTCACACTCTGGTCCATCCGTCACCAAATCAGAGCTGCCTAAAATGCTCATAAAATGAAGATTCCTGGGTCCCACAGAACCAGAATCCCAAGGATTAGTCGCCCCCCCCCCTTTTTTTTTTTACTTCCCTGATGATTGCTATGATCATGCACATTGGAGAACTTCTACTGTTCTTTTTACCAACTCACAGGTAATTTTCCCGTGTGCTAGCACTTGAGAAACACTGCCCGACATAGATGTGAGACAGGAGCAGGGACTGAGAGATTCATCAGTCTCTGCGATGGTGATCTCGATGGGGCAGAATGACAATTGTGGGAACTTTTAATGATCATTTGACATTACAGACATTTCCTGGATCAACAGGGCATCATAATGTATTGTGCAGTGAAGTATCCAAATGAGTCAGTTTTTAATAAGATTTGAGAGATTAGGAAATTTGAAGATGATTAACGAGTAAAAATAAATCTAGCTAATAGTCCACTGAAAATCCACTAAGGGAACAGTATAGAAAGTAGAAGGAAATGACATTTGATGTCTAACTTTTAGCATTTGGAAACAGCCACGCTAGGGGGTATGAGGCAGAGAAAAAGCTGAAGATAACCGTGCTTTTACATGCAAGTGATAGTTAAAATGCCGAGTTCCAAGTTTCATTCTTCAGAGATTATCAGTCAGCAAGGTTGGGGGAGAGGCCAAGGAAGCTGCATTTTATTTATGTATTTATTTATTTTAAACTATTTATTGATTTTTGCATACAAGAACTGGGGTGTAAGCCAGAGATGTGGGGTTGGGTGGGTGAGAAGATTTACCACAGAGTGGGGAGCAGAACAGGCAGATGTACTGAAATACACTGCTGAGGGGAGCAGCGGGTGAGACAGGTGAGGTCTGCTGCTGCGCCGTGTGGAAAGCTCCCTGGCCAGGGATTGAACTTGTGCTTCAGTGTCTGCAGATAGCTTCATAGTGCTGAGGCTCAACCCTTGTGCTACCAGGGAGGCCCAGAAAGCTGCATTTTAAATAAACACCACTCTCTGCCAGGATTTTCAAACTCAGGTGGCTCATGGACCATACTTGGCAAAATACTGAGTAGACAGATGGTAATGTCATTAACAGAAATAGATAATATGGGAAAAAGTAGGTATGGGGGAAATAGTGAGGGCAAGGGGGTATTATAAACCTATATTATAAAATGTGTGTAGCTGCTATAAGAAAACTACGTACTTACGCTTCCTAAAACTTTATCGAAGTATTTGATTCAAACATAATTGTATCACAAATTCCCTGGCTGTCACCAAAAAATACCAACAAATATTTTACTTACTTTTATTTTAATGTCTTTTTAATGCACAGATTGTTGTGGCATCTGGACACATGACATACTTGAAAACAACACATTAAATTTATACTGCCCAGAATAGACAAAAAGCTGCCTCGCATGTACCATCAACAATGCTCCTCACCGGGGAGGAGGGTGCAGCAGTAGCTGGGACCCATGGAATTATTTTTTTTAATTCTGAACTTTGCACAAATATCAAAGGGGTATTCTGGGAGGGCCAGTATTTCTTTTGAGCAAGTGACCATTTTCCTAAGCAGAAAAATTATCATTATGCTCCAGCAGGGTTTAAATTCAGGGGGAAAAAATGTGCATACAGTCAGTTAATTTCTTGTATTTGCGAGAGGAGGTAGGTTAGTTAAATTAGGACTGGCTTATGATGTAACTTTTATAGTCAAGAAAATAGTTAATGACATAAGTTATACTATCTTTTCCATAAAGGTTAGTTTTATGCAAACTCTACTTTCAAAAAATTTCTAAATATTTTATTTATTTTGATATCAACTAAATGAAACTGCAAACTCTGTTTTTACTGTTATACTGTGATGACACAAGAAGAGACACATTTTCTACCAAGTAAAAAGAGCAGGGACATCTACAATTCTGGCATAAAACCCGTGAGGCAGGTGGCTTAACGGGGAATGAGAAGCACCAAAGCTAAGTTTGGCTTACGGGATTTGAGGCAGAAAAAGGGCAGTTTCATATCCATTTTGACCTGACCAGAAACCAACTAACGAGCAGACTGTTTTTCCTGATGAGACAGAGTAACTGACAGGGTTATAAAGCTAAAGGTGACAAACCTTGATTTTTCCATGTTTATAATCCTATTAAACTGTGTTATTTTAAGGTAATTACATGAAAGTCAAGACTGTTCAATAATCATATTGATAATAAAAAACTTTTCTATCTAGATGATACCATAAACTGGTGGCTAAGGGTGAAAGAGAACAGTAAGTTCTAGATGCACACATCTCAGGTCACATCTATTTTTATCTGTAAATATTTTTATCTGTAAATTTTTATCTGTAAATCCTAACTAAACAGATTTATATCTATTTTATAACTCTTTAATATGAATTCCCCTTTTTTGTTCTGAAAAAATTAGTAAATTCATATGATTTAGATTTTCCAATAAGTGGAAACTCTGCGACAAAGGTCTACAAGCAAAAAAATATATTTTGTATGTTTAGTTCAAATGTTAAATGCATTTGGTTAGGAGTTTCTAAATAATATATCTCTGTTCAGTGTAGATAAAATGATCTAATATACTCTAAATCTATAAAAATCATTATGTATAACCAAGTTTTACTTATTCAAAGTTTTGTGTTTTGTTGTTTTGTTTTGTTTTTTACTTCATAAGTATTTTATATCAAAGTAAACACAAACTAAGTTCCTAAAACCTGGTAGTTTTAGTATGATATATTAAATTTGGAAGTCTACTGAAGTTTTTCATGTGTCTTATTGGTCTCTAAGAGAAGAATTTGAATCTGTCATATTACCAATACTGTCCAACTTTTCAAATTTTTCACATTATCATTTATGAAGCCTGTTTTGTGTAAAGGCTGGTGAAATACAGGCCTACATTATTGGAAAGCTAGTTTTGAAGGATTATAAAGGAAGGAAGTATCTGGTAAATGAATAAAAGATATCAAGAACTGACTAAAAGACATGCTTATCAGTCAGCTCCCTAACTTCATATACGAAAGGATATTCTGTCAACAGGAATCTAGAATAGCGCGATCATACATTTTATTACCCATATGGAGACACTCAAAAATGAAAAGAGACCTAATGCCACCAGGACAAAAGTTAACCAGGGCTGTGCTGGGCCACATGGACTAGCCTCTTAGTCCAAGTATAAAAGATGCAAAGACAATTCACAATACACTGTATATAGCTCAACTAGTTTTGTCATTCATACGTGTTTGCACTGCAAGGAAAGAATAGCTTCTTAGGAAAGAGATGAATATGTTAGACAGTGTTTGCTACATACATGAGAATATCAAAAGAGCAGAGTTATAGTCTAGAACAAACTCCCCTTACATATGAAATATCTCTGTGACATGTGTCACTAATGAGTACTTTGAAGCCACTGATTTCCAAGGCAGTAGTCTGATTCTCCTCTTCCAGCCTCATCCCTTCCTGTCTTCCTTCATAAATACTTAATCTGACTGTTTAACTTTGATACTCCCCGTAGTTCATCCATTCTATATATGTTTTCCTTAGTTCCCTCATTCCCTCAGATACCTATGATAAAATCAAAAACAAATGAAGAACAGCCTTCAAAGTTCCCTGAGCAAACAAAATCAGTTTAGTCGCAGGAACAAAATTCAATTTAGCTTATTTTTCAAGACTAATTTGACATGGGTCATTTTTCATTTATGACTCGAAATCATTTGGGGACAAGATACACTGTTTCCCAAGGCTGATGTGAGGTAACCAGTGACCAAATTCTTATCGTTTAAGAAAACTCTAATAAGACTATGAATAATAAACAGTCACTACCTCCTTACCTTACATGCTGCTTTATAACACTGAGACTCATCCCATGTTTTGGTTTGAGTTCTACCACTCCGTGAACTATCTTTTTGGTGTGTGCAACATAAACTTATACTAATTAAAACAGGTTTCTCTTGCTCTCTGAAAGTTAAACGTTCCTGTTTGATATATTATTTTTTTGAGGGGGTGAGGGAACATTTTTACCATTAATTTATATGGACACAATTAAACATTCTCAGACCCCAAAACTGACTTATCAAATCAAATCACACCAAATAGGAATATTCTACCTTTACATAGCTGAGGAAGCCTGTACTTCAGTAATGCATTGGTATTTAGCTGTTACTGAAATTTATATATATCAAGGGCTTATGATCTAGCCCTGACTTCTTCAATCATGCATTCAGGATCATCTAACCAAGAATAAACCAACCTGAATTTCTCATTCTCTATGATTGGGTTGTTTTCCTATTTTCTGCCTCACTTATTCTTTTTAACTAAACACACAGGAATGTCACAGAAACAATGTTGTATGTAGTCTCATGTTTCCTCAACTGGTGGTGCTAACTTTGATCACTTGGTTAAGGTGATTTTTACCTCATTTCTCCACTGCGCATGTAATCTTTTCTCTTTGGAACTAGGAAGTATTTGGTTGGAAGGTACTTTGAACTATCTAAATTTCTTATTCTTCTTCAAATTTATACTATTATTTCAGCATTAATTTATATTCCTTGGCTGAGTTTTTATATTCAATTGGTTTCCATATGATGATTTTTAATTTCTTCATTCCTTCTACATTTATTAGTTGGTAATCTACTGTATTTTCACCTTATTCTCTTTATTGGTTCTCCTCATTTAGTTTTCTTCTCCCCATTTATTTATTAACCCCTTTCTGTTTTACCAGTAGTATGTACTCATAAATTAACACTTTATTCAATGCATTAAAATCCATTAATGTAATTTGTTTATTTTTATTTTCAAATTATCCTGTTTTTAGCATATGGAGGTCTTTCAAGTGGTTTGTATCCTTTTGTCATATTACCACATCACATTTTTCCTGTTCCTATCCTGGAATCAACATTTCTCCAAAGAGCCCAATTCTCTCTTAGAAATGAAGATTTTGGGGGGGACAAGATACACTTACTTTTAATGGACTGTTCACAAGTCTTCTCAGTGGATAGAATCAGGGGATATATGTATTGATATGAACTCAATGCCAATTTTCAATCCAATGCCATACAATTCATTATAGTTTTGTGCTTGCCATGTTTGTAATTTTCTTCTCCAAGTATAAAAAATCTGTCAAACATTGTTATCAATGCAAACCTGTCACATCAAATATTTTGTACAATATTTAGCAATAAAATGTTAAAACTTGGAATTTTTAACTTGTGGATCACCTAAGAAGTAATAGACAAACAAGCCTATTTGTACTAAATCTAACATATATATATATATATGATATATATGTTATATATAGGATATATAACATATATATCAGCCTATGTTGAAGAAGACCAACTTTAGCATGGCAATAACAGATAATAAATATCTCCACAGATGCCTATTACATTATTTTATACCTTATAGGCATCTGCTCTACTCAACTACAAGGAAAATGTGATTTTACCCTAGACTTACCAATACCTGTCATAATCAATTAAAGCTGGCCATGGGGTCTGTTTCCCCTAAGCATATGGCTGCCTGATGGAGGAGTAAATAACAGAATAAAATCTAAGTTCTTTGAAGAGAAAGGGATAAACAGGCAACTAACAGTGTAACTAAAAAGACAACCAAAATTGTCACTTTAGTGTACAGCTCATACTACATACATATGTAAGTGCTCATACATAAAAAAATAGTTAACATTAAAGATCTATATCATGAAATTGTGCATATGTATACTGATTCATCACTTAATTTAAAATTAAAAATAAAATGATACTCACATTTTTCAACTGTAAAAACACACACACACCAAGGAAGTTAGGTGAGTTATCTATACAAAACTCCTTAGTCTAGCTAATGGCAAGCATTACTTATGCTAAGTGTTAATTATTTCAATGTGTGTTATCTATTTCAAATAATTTGGTTTCCAAGTTTAACAAAAACATCGTTGGAAAAGTCACTTAAGTCCATCTACAGAAAGCAAAAAATAACTTACATTTGTTTTTACATTTGTTTTTCTTTATCTCTCACACTCTCTGTCTCTCCCCCTTTGGCTAACTACTTCAAGAATATTGAACTGATAAGGTAAATTCTAATTTGGCATATGAAGAGAGTCCAAGAAACTTTGAAAGCTTATTCTCTGACAAAATACAAGAATAGTAGAGAAATATGCCAGACTAGAAGGCACAAAGCTTTAGGTTAGCTCTGTCTTTTCAATAAAAGTCTGAATGAGGGCCTCCCTGGTGGCGCAGTGGTTGAGCACTGCGCTGTGGAGCTGGCGGCAGCGCGCGATGCAGGTTCCACGCCCAGCCAGGGAGAATCCCAGGTGGCGTGGCAGACTTCTCCTGCCTCGCCCGCTGCTCCCCTCAGCAGTGTATTTCCCTCGCTCTGCCTGTTCTGCTCCCCACTCTGTCTCTGGTGAACCCTCTCCCCAACCCACACCTCTGGCCTGTACCCCAGCTTGTATGTATAAATAAATAAATCTTAAAAAAAAAGTCTGAATGACCTTGACAAAGTCATGATGTTTCTATTCTTATTTGACTCTTAAATTCCCTTCAAATTTAAAAACCTGGTATACAGTAACATATATATCAGGTGAAGGATAATCATTTTCATGCATAGAAACACATCCTTGTATATTAGGAAAAGCCACATAATAATATTACATACTTTTATACAAATCTTTTAAAACCAATTAAAGATATGTTCACTGAGGTAAGCTTAATCTGAGTATACAAGGGGAAATAAGCAGCTCAAGGCAACCATCAGAATGCCCTTTATGGTTATTTTGTTTGTACTAGTTTCATAATTCTGCATGACTTACAAAAAAATAGCTTTATTAGTAAATAGATGACAAAAGAATAAAAACAACTAGCATACATCCAATTTCATAGACATTACATTAAATGCATTCATTATATAAAGTCCCATGTGATTAAATCATTACCACTTTTACTAAAATAAGAATTTCTCAGACTGGTAGTTTTCAAACAGATTGTGTTATTAAAATTTATATTTACAAACAATGATGCAAATTACACATTTATAAAACCACCAAATTATACTGCTAGAGAAATATAATAAAGAGTATTGAATTTTAAAAATTGAAAAAACAATGTAGAAAAGGTTAATGGGGAGAAGTACTGAGTTATTAACTGATATAGCTCCACAGGAATAAAGAATAAAGAAAAAGCACTTATTAAAAAGGTATATTTAAATCTGTAACAACGGATTGTTAGAGAAAAGACTAACCCAAACATGAACCATATACAAATGAGAAAAACTACAAATTATACTTTGTTCCTAGTTATATCACCCATCTCCTATTTCCTAATTCCTAGTGTATCAAATTTAAGGCATTTCATTTCAAAAAGTTGTCAAAGTATGATCAGATATAGATAGCTAACCTTTTTAATTTTACAAGAAAAGAACTAATCAAGAAAAAGTTATCAAAAGAAAATATGGAAATACAGATTTAAAATTGTCAAAAAAAATAAAATAAAATACTCCAGATTCCATCAATGTTATGCATTGCAGAGATTAAAATACTTCAACTGCAAAATATATAGAATAATCAGGGTTCTGGTTATGTGAGGACTTCGTTTTATAAAAATTCACCATCTACAGTCTTGTGTTTTGAGTATGTTGCTGTATGTATTATACTTCAATTAAAAGTTACAAAAATTTATGGTTTAGTTAATATGATACTTACAAGAAAGAAATCAGAATAGGCAAAGACTGAAAAAACAGAACTAAAAAAGAAAACACTAGAAAAAGAAGAGTGAAGCCTACCAAATTATAAGGATTGATACAATAAATTAAGAACAATAAATAATGAAATAGAGATCAAAGATGTAAAAGAAATGAGATGATCAACAGACAAAAGCTTACTGTTTAAAACACAGTAACATGGAACAAACATTTGTCATGATATAATAAGAAAACAAAGGAACAAATATATAGGATTAGAAATAAAAGAACTAAATATTTAGCAGATATTAGTATTACATAATAGTAGGATAATATAAAAAAAAATCCTTGTCAATTAACCTGAAAATTAAGATAAATTGTACATTTCTTAGAAAATAGGTTTATCATATCAGCTCAAGAAGGCAGAGGTAGAATAAAATGAATGTTTATGACCATTAAAGAAAGTCAGTGTTTAAAAATTTACTCTTTATTTAAAAAAAAATAAAAGATACACACAAAAAACAAAACTAAGTTTTAGATGTATGCTCTCTTAACCATCAGAGGAATCAACAATCCTTACAATAAGATATATTAAAAAATAAGCTATTGTGAAAAATATAAACAGGCACACTTCTCAGTTTATTTTATGAGGCTAACAAAACCTAGAAATGGAAACAAGGAAAGGATACTATGAGAATGAAAAAATCATAGGCCAATCCCATTTATGAAGAGAGATGCAAAAATTCTAAACATAATATCTGCTATGTTTAGAAATCTGGTATGTACAAGCATCATAAAAAAATATTGTGATGAAGTTGAACTAATTACAAAAGTGCAAGAATAGTTTAACTTTACATAATATATTAATGATATTCTCCATGCTAAGTGATTAAAGATGGACAAATATTGGAAATCCTTAATAGACACAGAGAAAAAAGTACCATTCAATGCCCATCAGTTGCTAAAAGAAAAAGAAGAAAGGAGTATCTAGTAACCAACAAAGACTCAAGAAAAGTCTTACACAAATTTTTGAGCTGATTTGGCTACATAGCTCTCTCCAGAACTGTCCCACAATATATAGGCCTCTCCGCTTCTCTACACTCCAGGCTCTATCACCTAACCTCTCTGAGGTTGCTGGACTCTGCTTGGTTTCATCCTCTCTATACACACAATCGGGATATTAATTTCAAGAAGAAAGTGAGTGCTTATGTTTTTTTGTTTACCTTCTCTCAAGAATCATAATTCCACACTGTTTGTTGTCCAATGTTTGAAAACTGTTGAAATAAACCAGTTTGTTATTGTTAGCTGTTTACAGAGAGCAAAATCTGGCCCACATCATGGCCTAGAAGTAGTCTTCAATTTTTAATTGTATTTCTTAATCTTGGGAATGAGACATAGATATTTATAGATTATTTCATTATATTTTGTTTGACAATAAAACATTTTATTGCAAAAGAGATAGTATGTTTTCCGTGTACAATTGACATTGATGCATATTTACTTGATCTTATGCAAATTTAGTTTGTTCACTCATTCAATCAACCATAAAATGTATACAAAGCTATACATATTTTCTTTATAGTTATTCTTCATAGTAAAGTTTTCCAAAATTCAAATAAAATGTAGCCCTAAGGGTCAATAGTCAAGATTAGTTTGAAGGAAAATAATCTAGTGATGTTTAAAACCACAGAACTAGCTAAAAGATGTATAAATATATTTAAGCCTAGTACAAAGTCCATAGTCTCATCAAAAAATCTGGGCTTAACCTTATCCAATCTTGTTAACAATGACAACAAAAATAATAATATAAAATCTTTCTTTAAGAATGCCATGTAAATATTAATCTCAATACTGCTATTCTGGTAAGTGTGTGGAAATCAGACAACAGACTTTCATCTAGATCAGTAAAGAATAATAAGCTGGGCCTCCCTGGTGGAGTAATGGGTTAAGCACAGCACAGTGAAGCTATCCAGAGCCTCTGAAGCATGAGTTTGATATCGGGCCAGAGAGATACCCACATGGCCCAGCAGACCTCTCCTGCCTTGCCTGCTGCTTCCCTCAGCAGTGTACTTCAGTCTATCTGCCTGTTCTGCTCTCCGCTCTGTCTCCGGTGAACCCTCTCATCACTCCTCACCTCTGGCCTACACGCCAGCTTGTATGCATAAATAAATAAATCTTAAAGAAAAAAAGAATATTAAGCTGGTTGTGTACTCACATTTGAAAAGCAACACATACACAAGATCAATGCGTTTCAGTCTAACTTTACATCGCAACTACCAAAGGATATACAAGAGCATGAAGTTGATTACTTCTCACATTCATTATTTTTAATCCATTACTTCAC
Organism: Scalopus aquaticus; assembly: GCA_004024925.1. NCBI lineage: Eukaryota > Metazoa > Chordata > Mammalia > Eulipotyphla > Talpidae > Scalopus > Scalopus aquaticus. The sequence goes on from PVIJ01001371.1 coordinate 20,876, forward strand.
CCATTAAAAAAAAACTATCAAATTCTGAAGAAACTATCTAAGAACCAAGAGGTAAACTTAGACATGTAATGAGTTCTGTGACTTCCATACTATCAAAAGTACATTATATACGATAAGTAATATGCAAAGTAGTTGGCCAGAGGCAATCACTACACATCATCTTAAATTAGACACATGTATGTACTTCCTTAGATTCACTGCCTATCAGATCCTTAGTCAAGTAGGGACGCACCAGCCATTAACTTCAACTCATCTACTAATACTACTGGCCGACTTGGCTTCAACTGGCTGACTTTGCTTCTACTTAGGCTAATGGTGAAGACACAGCTACTGTCAACAACCTCACAGCCATAGCAATACCAGTACCTAGACACATAAAGCCCAGCTCCTCCCATCACTTCCAGATTCCAATGAAGCCTATAGCACAAAATGTGAGATCTGACTTTCCCAGCAGCAATCTGAAAAGTACAAAGACAGGAAAATTAGCTTTGACTAATGAGAAACAAGAAATAGGAAGATACTGGCAGATAAATTTCTTTCTCTTCCCCAGTCTAATTGGTTTTGTATAGTCTGTTAGGAGATACCCCACATGACTCTACACAAAAGCCAGTTTTCTCATACAGCTATGAGCAGCTTAGTAAGCCACATGTATTTGTTTTCCCTCCTTATCAATTGTTCCTCCTTTTTCCATTTTTTACTCACTCTTGTTTCCTTAGTATTGCACCTAAATTTAAGTTAAGTCTCTGGCTCTGTTATCTGAGGAACCTGTGGTAGATAATTCATTACTTCTGACCCATCAATTCCTAAATATCTCACACCTTCTTGCAATTAAATGGGGTACTCTGTGATTTCTTATATTTTGAATGTTCAATAAAGACCCAGAACAACTCTCCCTAGGAATTAATAAGCTGCTTTTTAAGACTAGAATCTCATGTGTGGGTTCTCTATGTCTACCCTATTATAAAACCAGATAAGAAGAAAACTATGATAAGAGCAATATAGATGTAGGAAGAGGAATACCAAGTATAAATATAAAAATGTTGAATGGATAAAACAAAGACCTGGGGTTAGCTACAAAAATAACAAGGTGATCTTGGCTCACATAGCCAATTAAGTGATACACACATGGAAATCAATAGGTATTAAATCAAATGAGGTAGGCAGAATTATAAGATGACTTCAATACTTTTGCCCTTTTATATTTCCTCACCACCACAGAATGTGGGGTGGGGGGAAGAATATATGATATGATGAAATATAACTCCTGTGTGTATGTGTAATTAATATCCCATTATCGACTGGCTTTAAAATAGGAATATTATATCATCTAAGTGGGACTGGCCTAGCCTATGAGCACTTTAAATTAACGCCTGGAGGTCAAAGTCAAAGACCTCAGAGAAATTCAAAACGAAAGGAATTTGATGCATGGTAAATTCTCCATTGCTGTAGGGGGCCACGTGATAATAAATATGGGTAGCCTATAGGACTTCAGTCAGTCAATAAGGATTTCAGCCTTATAACCACAGGAAACTACATTTGACTAACAATCTATATGAACTTAGTGGATTCTTCCACAGTCTTGAACAATCTGATGGACATTAGATTCCAGGTTTATAATATTCTGAGCAGTGAACCCAGTCAGGACATGCTAGACTTCTAACTTAGAAAATTGTTTCAAGCCACTAAGTTTATGCACTTGATTATGCAGCAACAGAAATCTAGTGTGTATGTGGAAATTAGTCATCTAATATCTAGATTATTAAATTAGTTAATATAGCTATACAGGATATTAGTAGTAATTATTTTTAAAGCTGAAAAAGAGTGTATAGTTTGTTACTTTCCTAAACTATATTCATATTAAGAAGTTAAAATGTTATTACACACTATTAACATGTTTTAATCGTTTCTACATGAGAATTAATAATTTCTACTATTAAATGACATTCGTTTTCTGTAGTTTTTTCTCTTTCCCACTGGTTAATTGTCAGCAATGTTGGTCAAATTCTCTTTCTCACAAACTACAACATTTTATCTCTGAAACTGGTTTTCTAGAAGGATATTTCTAAAAAAGGGTAACTATTATCAGCATGTTGCTATTTTCCCACATGAACTAAGAGAAGATGATCATTGACGCTCATAATGAGAGTCTGAAAGTTCAGGAAATACATAATGCTATCTGAATGGAAATTCAATTATTTTGATGTATTTACAAATATATTTTAGTCAAATTTCTTTCATACATGTTTCTATAACTATATAACTGAACAGCATTTCCTTCTCAGCCGTGTCATATAATAAAAGAATATATTTTATTTCTGCCCTAGCTCTTTGTTTCTGAATTTAAGTGTATTCAGGTCTATAAGGTACTGACTGAAATATCTTTTCATCTTTATTATTATTATTTTTTAAAGATTTATTTATTTATACATACAAGCTGGGGCACAGGCCAGAGGAGTGGGGCAGCAAGAGGGTTCACCAGAGACAGAATGGGGAGCAGAACAGGCAGATCAGAAACACACTGCTGAGGGGAACAGGGGGCGAGGCAGGAGAGGTCTGCCGCGCCATGTGGATTCTCCCCAGCTGGGCGTCGAACTCGCGTCGCCGCTGCTGACAGCTCCACAGCGCAGCGCTCAACCGCTGCGCCACCAGGGAGGCTCACATCTTTATTATTTTCAAAGAATTTCAGAAACACATATTTTGAGCCTCCTGGCTCAAGAAGTAGAAAATGAATATAGACAACCCCAGGTCACATGGTCCTAAACTGCTCACTTAAATAGGTCTCCACAAGGAACATGTAGCACTAACAACAGAACCAGGGATGGTGAGGGGTGATATTTTTATTACTTTTGTAGAATCACTCATTTGTTACACAGTGAGAGTATAGAATAATAGAATGTTTGTGGCTTTCATTGTTTCATGTCAAATTGTTTCTTAAATTTGAAAACTTCATTTAAATTTTTATTAAACTCAGGTATCAGGAAACACGCATTCAAGTAAAGAACAACATTTGTGCAATGAAATGTTAGAGTGAAAAGCAGAGAGAGGTGATACACCAACAAAGAGTTCTCATGTTCTTCACCTAACATGTTTGACTGTGAATATTGTTACAAAGAATAAGGGGAAAATAAAACACAGGGAATAAACTGAACAGATAAAAGTTATTAAAGGCACTCATGTCCTATATGATTAAAGAGAGAGAATGTTTATTTGGTGAACTGAAGACTGAAGCTTAAAGGGTTTATTCAGAGAACCAATAGAAATCTCTCTGGAGATAATTAAATTATTTGCTACTTATAAGTTTCATAGATTTAAGCAATATGCTAGTATTCATGATGCTAAAGTAAATAGTGAAAGTGGGAATGTTGACAGAGAGGCAATAAAAACTTAAATAAAAGTTTTGGTTTCTGGGCCTCCCTTGTGGCACAGCAGTTAAGAGCTGCGCTGTGGAGCTGTCAGCAGTGGCGATGCAAGTTCGAAACTGGGCCAGGGAGATTCCCACATGGCGCGGCAGATCTCTCCTGCCTCGCACACTGCTCCTCTCAGCAGTGTATTTCCATCGATCTTCCTGTTCTGCTCCCCACTCTGTCTCTGGCGA
>PVIJ01001371.1:24570-203881 GCA_004024925.1 Scalopus aquaticus
GGGGGGGGGGGGGGGAAGAGGAGGGAGCCGGAGGGAGGGAAGGAAAAGGGCACAAAATGGAATAGAAAAGAACACAAGGGACCATGGAGATGGATCACGGGTGAATTGGTGGTGGGCTACCCAAGGGGAATACAAAATGTAAAAGACATAAATAACAATAAAAATACAGATTTAAAAAAAAGTTTTGGTTTCTTTCAATTATTATAAAGGAAAAATATACAGATCTGGCATAATCATAATTTGCATTTTATATTTCAGGAAGGCACGCTCTATAGAAATAGTGAGGCTGGCCTTAATTTGATAAGCAAGCTGTGTATGCTGTATCTACATAGCAATAGTCATTTATTAACAATAAATCAATATATTTATTCTAAAAACATTCTTCTTTATGGAAAATTTTGCATGTGTGGGTGCACATATAGAGTGTATAAAGATTCCATGTGTGTGCAGGCATAGATATTCATTCTAGTTTAACATGTGTCCAAAGACAGAGCTTTGGGCAGATAGAAAATAACTAAAATATCAGAACAGGAAATTAGAAAGTCGTTTATTTAATAATAGAGGCTAACTCTTAATGAAAATCTACCACACTTCCTAGAATACTTTGATGATACGAAAATGATGACTAAATTATTTCTCAAGTGTGATGTATCTAGGAAATAGATCAGTGAAACAAAAAGAGTAATATCATCACAGCATACAAACAGAAAATTCACATATAGAAGCAAAAAATCACAGTTTACATTGCATTCATGTTTTAAATCAAACATCACTTTTTCACATTCTAAAGATTTCCCCCCTAAATATGGAAAGAAAAACAAGCCAGGACTTTAATATAATATTTTTTTCCAACCTGGAACAGCTGCAAAAAACAAATCTTGCTGGAGATAAGCTTGGTTATAAATATCAACATTCCCTTTAAATAAGTGAGTCCAGTTTTCATACCATCTGCCTCCTTCTAAAAGGGAAAAAATATGAAAATCATAAACCAGGACATTCTGTTTCAAACAAGGCATTTAAAAATGAATGTAGTAAAAAGGCTGTGAACTGCTCTGAGTCCCTAGCTTTAATCTAGCCCTGTGTAGCTCAGATCAGAAAAGGAAATTTCATGAAGGTAAATAACTCCTGGTCCTTGAATAAACTGCTTGTAGCCATTAATAAAGAAATGAAGAAGAAACTTCTTTTCTGACTTTTTACATTACTGGCCACAATCACAATCTCTGACAGACTGTATTTCTCCTCAACGCGTCATTCCTACTGTTCGTTTTTTTAACTGCTTTTATCACCTTTGTTACCTCTACTTTGTTTCCAAAACTTTTTTAGAGCCTGTTCAACACTTTCCTGTTACCTCTTTTAGTACAAAAATCTAGTTAGTAACAAAACTCGGCTTTTTTCTTCAATACCAATTCTATCCTCTGCAAAAATCCTTCCTATGCCTCTCTTAATACAGTGGTCTTTTTATATGTGAGTTTGGATTTTATCTTAAACCTTCCTCCTTTTACCCTTAATTATTTTTCTTTCTGTTAATGACCTTGTGATTGAACATTTTAATTTTCCACTGTACCACATCATTACTGTCCAGTAATGAAGTCCATAAACCATATCCATTATTTAACTCCTTAAAGAATTCACTAGAAAAAATTAATGCAAGATAGTCTCCAAAGAGAATGGTTCAGAGTGGTATGCCAGAGACACCTACAAAAAGAAAAACCAGTATAGTAATACTGAGATCACTAGAGAGAAAAAAGAAGAAATATAAGACAGAGAAATATGGCATCCTCTATTTAAAATAAATAAATAAATATAAATTTACACACACATATATATATATATATATATATATATATATATATATATATATATATATATAAATGCTCAGTCAGTTCCCTGAATTATAGTGGTAGAATTCTGAAAAGCTACTGAAAGAAACAGAGCAGCTAGAAAGACCCTGTAAATTCATGCCCACTCTCATTTTTACTCCTCCCTCTTTTTCTCTTTCACACACATAGACACACCTACATACTGCAAACAAGAACAAAATCAATCTTTAATCATGAGCATTTGTAGTTATGTTAAGATGCTGAGACTACACTTAAATATGCCCTTACAGGAAAAATATGTACTAAGGCATTTTTTTTTACTTTCATTCTGTTTTAGTCATGGACTACCTAGGTCTGTAATTAAAGAAAACAAAGTTCTTTTACAAATGACAAATGACATTTAATTGCTTTCTTGGAATGCTTCATCTTCAGTGTGTAAGTAGAGCAGCAGAGTGGGAGAGCTGTCTTCAAAGTAATGGTCAATAATATTTAATCTCAAATTAATTATTTAAAATGAATAACCATTTTATAGCAATCAATATTTCATTCTTTTCATGATTTGATGTAAGCACTACAAAAAGATATGAACAATTAGATGACCAGGATTGCAAAAGAAAAGTTATTTTACTTTCATCCTAACAACAATTAGTTCAAAATTAAAATGGCTTTTTGGCATTAAATTTAGTCTTCTATTTTCTGATTCTCTCCACTAGAATAAAGTACCACAAGGGCATGTATTTTTGTTTTGTACAATGAAGAATTCAAACTATTCAAATAAGTGTGACACAAAGTTGAAAATACATATTTTTAAGGAAATATTCTTTACAAGACAGTTTTGAACATGTAAAACATCCATATTTTCTGCTTAGTTATTATAAACTTCAGATGCTTGAATTTTAAAATATTAATATAAGCATGCTCTTTTATATGAGTATGAGTCTTATAAGAGTAGGTTAACTCTTTCCTAGTTTAAATTGTTTCCCTTCTGGTTCTGTCACTTTTTTGTTCTTGACCAAGCTAAGCTCATTTACCATGTTAAAAAGAATTAAGTAAGGATTTCTATCCCATAATGTTGTAAAGGTAAAATTAAATAGCTAGTTCATATAAAGTACTTAACATGGTGCTTCTCATGCTCAATAACTGTTATTTACATCATATCATCATGGTGGCTTAATTAGTTACTCACTGGTGAAGCCCCACATAGTCCAAATAGCTTTGTATAGACAAAACACAGTATGATGACCTCATACTATTTAAAAAGACACTGTGATCCCTTAGATATAAGATGGTCTCATAATATACTAAGACTGTAACAACTTAATTGTGCATTAATTTTACAGTTTCTGCTATTACCTGTTCTATTAATCATCTTCAATCATCATCAGCTAAGGAACTTCAACAAAAGTATCTTTGGTTAACATTCAAGATGCCAGATAGCATGTGTATTTTATTCTCTATAAGTACTAAAAATTCTGGTTTTACAGACTATCACATACATGATTACTTTATCTGTATATACATACATAATCAGTGCCAAATATATCTACTTATTTAAATGGGAGAATTAACAACAACAAACCATAGGTACTAGCACCTATTTTCAAACTGATAACCAGATCTCTAACCTTTGTCTAAAATCCCAAATTCCCCTCCTAAGAAAAGAATCTTCTCAGGTTAAAAATTCCACTAATTCTTTTTCCTCTCCTCAGAAGTTGTAAGCTTTTGATGTTATTTCTACTAAGTCCACACGTCACAATTTCTCACATACCACACGCATTATGCCCATCAGTGGGGTCCCTTCTACTAGACCAGTAGCCTGGCATTAACTAAAACTGGTTCTGTCATTGAGCCCTCAAAACTTTAATTTGTAATCATTAATTTGGCCTCCTAAATGATTTTTAAAACCTTGGATTTAAAACACAATGACAAAAACATGATTTTAGACTCTCCTTTAAATAACAGAACATCGCAGACAATGTATTCCAAAGCATTTAAGAAAAATACTGTAAGCATCCCAATCACGTCCCTATTTTTTTTGAGAATTTAACTTCACTATAACCTACATTTATATTATTTAAAAGTCTATCATTTTTTAAAAGAATTTTTCTTTAAAAAAAAGAATTTTTTTAAAAGCAGTGGATAACTAGTTTTAAATTTTTTTTTCCTCTTATAAAATGATTGGGTCCTTTTTTTGTCACATTAAACAAAACTTGGGGGCAGGGGCTAGATTAAATCTCATGAATCTCTCTAGTGGGATGGCATATATATAAATTCTTTTAAAATGTGTATTTTCAATTTATTGCTGAACTCTAAATAAAAAGCAACTGACCTTTCCAAAGCAACTTTTACAGCAATTTTTCAGCAACCTCTCTGCTCTAAGTTAGCCATATCTCCCATTTGACTCAGCAGCCATTCCAAAATGTAGGTCTCTCTTGAAGTCCTCCTACCAAACTTAAGTCTGAATACCTGAGTTTGATTCCCAAGGCACAAAGATGATAGACAGATAGATAAAAGAGTGGCTAACATTCAAGGTTGCTCTCACTTTCTTAAACACACACATGCTCAGAAACAAGCAGTACTTAGGCTCAGTACTTACCACGTAAGTACCTCTATTTTGATCTTAGCATCAGAAGTGTCCTGTTCCCCGTCAAGGCTACAACTGTACCCTGGAGTCCACATCCCTATATCCTTTCTCTGCCTTTACCTTTTGTTTCCTTCCTTTCCAAGTCTTCTGTCATTGCCTTCATGTGGGGTCACACGAGCATTTCTGCATTTCGTATCATAATCAGTCTTACTGCCTCCAGTTTTCCCTCAAATCTATCCCTCACACTTCCTACAGAACACTCTCTCACATATTAAACATAATCAAGAAAGTCTACTGAACTACATCATTCAATGTACTTTAGGATAGAGTTTTAATTCCATAATTTGGTAATATCTAAACCTCTATCTTCCCTCCAAGGTTTGTTCCCAGAAAATTGTAGGCTATTCTGATTGATACAAAGGGTTACCTTTTTCAAGAAGACTTTCATGAGCTCAGCAAAGTCTGATTTGAATGCTGCTTCTCCAAATCACAGTGGACTATTTATACTGTTAACATAACGCAACACTACTGAGACAGTTGCTGTAATTACCCAGCTCTCTTAGAACAATACTTTCTGAGAGCAGCAACTGCGTATTTCATACCCGTATACTCATCACCTTGTAAAGGTAAATGCTTTAAAAATGTTTGCTAAAAAATTATTCATTCATTCATTAACTCATCAAGAGACAGAGACAACTCTAGTTTCTGGAGATAGAAAATATAGGTAAATAAAATCCCTGCTTAATAGGAATTAACACTCTTATAAAGGATAACGGTAATAAACAAGACAAATAAGTAAAACATAATTTTATTAGGAAGTGATAAATGCTATGTAAAAAATACAGAGCAAAGATATTTGGATGATGACCAGGTAGACCTCATTTAAAAAGTAAACTTTAACAAAGGCCCAGAGAAAAATTGTATATGTAGAAATACAGGGTTACAGAAAACCAGTAGAGAGAACAATACAAAAACACTGAGATGGGCAGAAGAGCTAAAAAGACACTTCTCCAAAGAAGAAAAGCAAATGACCAACAGGTATATGAAAAAATGTTCAACATCACTTATAATCAGGGAAATACAAATCAAAACCACAATGAGATACAACCTCACGCCAGTGAGAATGGCACTCATTAATAAAACAGACAAAAACAAATGCTGGTGAGGATGTGGAGAAAAAGGAACTCTTCTACACTGCTGCTGGGAATGCAAACTGGTCCAACCACTATGGAAAGCTGTATGGCGTTTCCTCAACCTGCTAAAATGGAGTTTCCATAGAACCCGGCAACACCACTTTTGGGAATCTACCCAAAGGACACAAAAACACTAATCCAAAAGGATACATGCACCCCTATGTTTATTGCAGCACTGTTTACAACAGCTAAGGTATGGAAACAACCCAGATGCCCAAAAATAGATGATTGGATCAAGAAGATGTGTTACATATACACGATAGAATACTATTCAGCATTCAAAAATGATAAACACATGTAATTCACAGCAAGCTGGATGGAGCTAGAAAGGATCATGCTCAGCAAAATAAGCCAGAAAGAAAGAGAAAAATACCAAATGGTTTCACTCATAACAGGAATATAGGAGAACCAAACAAAGAGAGAGACACCCAGCAAGGGCGGGGGTGGATAAGGGCTCAAAATGGAGAAGAAAAGAGCACAAGGGATGATGGTGATGGGTCACGGGTGTATCAGTGGTGGGCTACCCAATGGGAATACACAACATAAAAAATATAAAAAGCAAACAAACAAAAAACCCTGAGATGTTTAAAGAATAGTAAGGGAGTCAGTATAGCTGAGCAAATGAATGCACAGAGATAAGATTAGAGAGATGACAATGGGGCCAGGTCTTACAGAGACATATGTGCCAGTTGAAGAGTTCTAGCTTTTATCTTGAGTGAAACAGGGAGTCATTTGAAAAATTCTGAGTAGAATGATGGGTGAATAGGATAGTATGAGAAAAGATCAGAGATTAATTGGGAACCAAATTCTTTCAGTTTAGACATAGATGTGTAAATTAGTAAGGATTTAATATAATTTTAAATATCATTTTCTAGTGTTCTTAACCTGTTAAAGCAAAATTGACTATAACCAATATATAATATACCAAAGTATCATAGTGTCTTAAACATCGCGAGACCAAATAATGAATGCAGCATCCAATCCTAACAGACAATAATATTAAATAATATAGCAAATAAATCAGCTATAGACTTACAGTTCTGAGGGTCTTGCTTCATTTACTTGGAATAACCAAGTACCTCAAAATAAATTCAAGTGAAAACATTTCCCCTTCCATAAGAAAGAACTGCATTCCAAACCCAAGTTCACTCCCGGAAGCAAACCAAAACAAGAAAGTAAGTGAATGAAACAAACCACAAATCAAAAAACACCTTTCACCAAACATTACTCAAATAAACACACCTTGTGCTGTGTCCTTGATGCTGCCAAGTCTGAATTCTGGAGCGCTGCCAAGGGTTAAGATGATTCCAGAGGCAAGATCTTTTACTGAGGAAGCTGTGCTTGCATTCTTGGCAAATTCAATACCAGGTACCAATATAATATTCTTGGTTTTTCTTACTGGAATTTATAAAATAGAGTATATGAAAAAACTATGAATGAGCTCTAGGTCCCTAACTGTCCACAAAGTAAAGTCACTGCGGTAGCATTTTCCAAAAAGCGTTTATTCATTTGCTAACTCTGTAATATGTTCAATCTAATTAAGTTTCTATAAGCAAACATACTTGCAAAATCTTGCATACTATGTCCTGTTTTCACAAGGTGCATTTTCATGAAAAGGTCTACTTAACTAGAAAAGCTTATTTAAATTTATTTGACCCATATGTTCCAGATTTATTTAAGTAGAGACCCCTTTACAGTCTAATAAATGCCAACATTATTTTTGCAGATCACACTTAAGGAATGGTTCATTATAGTATTATCTGAAAAGTAGTGAGAGATGCTTCCATTTTATTTGAAAGTCAAATATGAATGTAAAAGGATTGATCTGAATTTATTTTCTGTTACTGCAATTTGTACAGAGTTGACCAGTAAAAATAATTGTGTTTATTCTATCATAAACTTTTAAGTATATATTACTTTCTAAACCAATAAAACTTTCTAAACCTAATAAAAAAGCAACAAGGAAAATAACCAAGTAGTACATAAGGTATGCATTTTTGCCCAGTGAATATTTACTGAATACCTATTATGTGCAAGGCACTAAACTTCCCTTTAGTTTTGTGTTATAATTGCTTTCATATAGAAAAGACTAAAATTTAAATGGTTCCATTTAATAATGATGATATTGATTCAAAATTTAACCCAAGTATTTGAGAATACACATATAATTAATTCTAATAATATCATGTAAAGGCTAAAACTATTTAAAAAACAAACCCTACATATAATAAATGCTTAGAAGAAAACACAGAAATAAAATTTCATAACCTTGGATTAGGCAATAATTTTCTTAGATATAACACCAGAACTTGTGAATATTATCTTACCTGACAAAAGGTACTTTGCAAATATGATTTTAAAAAAAATCTGGAAATGGGAACATTATCCTGAATCGTCCAGTTATTTAAAAGTAGATAACTTTTCAGAGTTGTGGTCAGTGGGGTATTTAATTACAGAATAGTCAGGGAGAAGCATTGTTGCTGGCTTTGAAGATGTAGGAAGTGAGCCATAAATAAAGGAATGGAAGCAGTTTCCAGAAGCTGGAAAATGCAAGGAAACATTCTCTCCCAGAGCATCCTGAAAGGAATGCGATCCTGTCAATATCTAGATATTAAGTTTGTGAAACCTGTCAGACTTCTGAACTCTGGAATTATATGACAATGAATTTATGTGGTTTTAAGACACTAAATTTGTGGTAGCTTGTTACATAAAGAATAAAAAATATAGCTTTCATATTTTTAGTTCCTTTGTGACCTTTTTGTTTTATTTTATTATCTTCCCACTTAATCACTATGAAACTTTCCTATCCACGGAGACCATATATTTTTGCATGTGTTATATATTAAAAAATTTCCTAAAATTATCTTTCTTAGCTTATAATTTTCCTCAATTTTTCATAGGAATACCTGCATCCCTTGGTTTTGTGGGATTTTTGTTACACTTTCTTAATTTTCAAATGCTGAATTTGTCCACAATATTTTGGCATTAGAAGAAATTAGAAATCCTTAAAATTATACCTTTCCCTGCAGAAAGTTTCGGTATGCTTCTGGTCAGAGAGATTAATGCTATACTGAATTGCTGTGAATAATAGGAATGTATTATAATAGTCAAGCATATTGTTCAGGCAAAAATGGTAGAAAATCACAAATCTTCAATTCTTTCTATTCATAAATAAAGAACCTGGTGCCTGGAAACATCCTAAGATCCAACAAATAACATACCTATTGCTGTAGTGCACGATTATGACTTTGTCCTAGGACTCCATAAAATTTATTCTATATACTACAACATTTGAATATATATAATATTCAAAATCTGTTTTTAAATGTTACTTTGATTAACCTATCTTCCTTTCTCAATTGTTTAAGTTGCCCAATATAATTGGTCTGCCATTTTTGCATCAATGTCACTACATACTACTACCTCGGAAGAACTAAGCTACTGTATTTCTGCTGTCATTCCCCTATTCAGTAGCTTGAAAACCAGAAAATTGATGAGATCCTCTCATTCATGAAGCCATCTTCACCTTCTAACTCAACAACCAATTTGTCTAAACTTCTCAGAGTAACAATCTTTCTACTGCTATTTAACTTTTCAAAATTATGAGATAAGCTAAGAAGTCATCTTTTCTTTTTCATGAAAATATATACCTATCACACTATTGTTACAAAGACACTTAACATTTCTACCATATAAGAAAGGATTAAATGTGGGGCCTCCCTGATGGCGCAGCAGGTAAGCACTGCACTGTTTAGCAGTGTCGACGTGAGTTCGACACCCAGCCGGGGAGAGTCCCACATGGCAAGGCAGACCTCTCCTGCCTTGCCCGCTGCTCTCCTCAGCAGTCTGTTTCCATCGATCTGCCTGTTCTGCTCCCCACTCTGTCTCTGGTGAATTCTCTCACTGCCCCATGCCTCTGGCCTGTACCCCAGCTTGTATGCATAAATAAATAAATCTTAAAAAAAAAAGAAAGGATTAAATGTATATAATAGATACACACATGAACAAAGACTTAGGGGCAATCTGTCTGAGTCTCATGTTTCTACATAGATGATTTTTAGTGATTCTCAATGAAGGTATTTTGGGCCATAGAGTGGGGGAAAGAAATTTCTTCACTGATAAGGTGGACTTCTGCACTACTTAGCATCCCTAAACTTCAGATTTCAAAAGCCAGTAGCACCTCTGTTAAAGGTAATGTAAGAATTTAAAATCGTTTTCAATCGTCAAAGGTATTACCCAATATGGAAAACCTGACCACGAGCTTAACAGTCCTGGCCTTGGCCTTATTCATAGCTTCTCAATAAGAAAGTTATCTGATCAGCAGCTGCAATTCATTTGAAACTCATTTGTAGAGCAGTAATTCTCAAGAGGTATATCTTTTATGCTTATTTGTTAGAACAGTGATGAATAAACTCCAAGCCAGTGAATGAGCTCCTGAACTAACTCCACCTCCTGCCATTTTTCCCACTGCCATCTTTGTGCTACTGAAATATCAGACAACCAGCATCGCAGCTCCCAGCATGACATGACCCTGACTGCCTGAATGGGACTGCTAGAAACTAGGGGCTGAGCTGATCACCCATGTTGAACATTCAACACACGTGTGTGTCCATTTCCTTTTTCCAGGGTCAGCACTTTAGTAGGACATATAGTACAGTTCTCAGGAGATTATGGTTCCTGCCAAGGGTGGTACATTTTAAAGATTTGTTCTCTCCTCTCCCAGTCTTTAGGGCCCTGCACAACCTCTTGCTTGTATTTCATGCTGTGGAATGCCTGGATTCATTCTCCTAATGGCTATGCTCTTGAAGCTTGGTTGCTCAGCTTTAGGACCTGCTTGTTTGGCTGAACATTTGCCCACAAGGTTATGGTTAATTTTGGAGTTTGATCAGCAGTCTGTATTTTAAAATCCTTCTCTCCCCTATTCCTTTTTCTTTTCACCCCCCTCTCACCTTTGAATATCTCAATAATTAAAAACTTTTTAAAATTACTCTGCTTTTATGAGAACAAGTGCCATAGAATGTGCATCATGGTTTTTTTCTCCTTGACAGTTGAGTTCCTTGGTACCCCTTTACTTTTGCAAGATATCAGTTTTGGTTCCCTGGTGTTTTACCTGGTATCAAACTGAAATTTCCTCCAACTAGATTAAAGTGTAGGTTCTGAGAAAAGGAATGGAGTTTGAAAGGGGCAGTAAATACTAGTAATCATTTTTGGTCTCCCACCTAAAGTACTATCCCCAACCAGCAATTTAGTAACAAAGTGGTATAATCTGTTTACAAATTCAATAAAAGGAAAAAGCTATTATTAAGCTCCTAAAAAATTCTAATTTCATTGGATGCTTTCTTTTACCCATAGTTCTTATAGTTCTTCTCCCAGAAGTAAAATAAGTAAACAAAAAGGAATACTCAAATACTGAAGTTTGAATAACATACATATAGAGAAACAACAGGTCTTCCTATATACTCTATGTTTGTTATGAAAGCAATTTATTTTTCCTCTTCATTTCTTTCCTTATCTAATATCTACTACTCATGCCCACTTTCACTGGTAAAGCTAAATAAAGAAACTGGAATAAAGAAAATAATTCTACTTACACCCTTTTATTTGAATATAGAAAACAGGAGAAAAGCCACTGTGGAACAACCCACAATAATTTTTAGCCACAGGAAATTAAAATATTATAAAAGATCATTCACTCAAATCGAAGAGTTCTAGGAGTCCAGTAATGATATCTTAGTGGCATGTACTAAATGTAAATGAAATTTTTTTTGTCCTAAATGCACTTTGATTGTAAAGAAAGTGTGCATTTTATGTTTATCTCAAAACTACAATTAATATTTTCCCAAAAATATGTGACAACTATTTCTATTTTCACTTGCTTAAATACAAGAAAGTACTTTAAGAGAATCATCAAAGTGCATTTGGAATAAAATACAGCCCATTTGGTTTTGAAAGATAGCAACAACTTATTGAGCATTGGTAGTTCCTACTTATTAAATGCTAAGAAAAGATTGGCTGAAGACACTAACCTAAGGAAAGTTATGGTGACAGAGAGGAAAAAGATCTAACTCTGCTACCAGTTATGAAGTTTTGCATGTAAGTTACTCAGTCTCTCTTTGGGTGAGTCAAGAAGGAAGAATATTTTCCTTATCTTACAAAAAGTTGACTGAAAACAACTGCTCTTAGTCCAAGCCCCTTATGCTTGAAATTATGTCTTTTTATAAGAGAGTCAATAGATTTCCTTGGCTTCTCAAAGTGGTATATGACAGCAGAGATGTTATTACTCATTGGATTATAAGGTAATTGTTTTCAGTAGTTTTTGGCTATGTATATAGTTGAAAAAAAATTGTAATGTCAGGGGGAAAATGTGTCATGCAAAGATATTTCTGATGCCCCCTAATCAAAACAAAGAAGCAATAACAGGTGAGTGGTCATCTTCTAAATAATCCAAAGATAAAAGAAATCACAAGGAAAATCTGAAAATACTTTAAGCTGAATGATAATACGTTTACAAATTCAAATCATGTAGACAAAAACAGATTAAAAGTGTAATCAACACTTTACATCTGTGTAGCTCATTAAAACATTTGCAATCAATGATTTGGTATTACTTTTTAGGAACAAAGGGCACATAATTATTCCCACTTTACAAATAAAACAATTATGAGGGTTATTGCCTGGAGACAACTTCCTAAACCTGCCAGTTTCCTGACTTCAAGGCCAAGGTTCTTCCCAGCGGTAACAAGGAGCACAATCTTCCTTCCTAAGAATTTATACAGTAAACCTAGCAGAAAGAAGAGGAGAATTTTAGTCCTTTATGTTACTTCTCTGGAATATTTTGTTCTGCTGAATCATATGGAGCCAGCTGATAGGAGCAAAGAGATCTGAAATGGTTATCTTTGTTTACTATATTAAAGGTAATCATTAAATATGAATCTAATAAGCAAATTAAAAAGGGGGGGTTGCTTTATCAGCTTAGTATCACCCCTCTCCACAGGAAGGATTTAATGGAAGATCATAGATTGGCGCTTGTCCAGTGATTGCCTCGAATTCCTCAGCTCTTTAAGCTCAAACAGGTGGCAGCGAGAAAAATTATTCCAGGTAGAAGAAACCGGATCTCCTGTATCCTCTTCCTAGTCATCCACGTGGACACACTTTGTGGGTTCAGGGATTTACCAAGCAGGAGGAAAAGACACCCCCACCGACACCAACAGAACATTCTCATGCTAACTGTAAATCTTCACTGCAAATATTTTGGTCTGCAGATACGTGTTCATTAAGGAGAGAAGTGTGGAAAGCCGTAACACGGGTAAAGGAAACCCTCCTCAGGTGGCAACGACTAAAACCAGAGGGCTGGAAAGTGAAATGCAGGGACGAGAGTTAATTGACAGCAAAAGGGAGCCAATCGCCAGTCAAGTGGAAGAACTCGGGGAGGTGGGCGGGGCTTAGGCCTAGGGCCCAGCCGCTGGCGCCGGACACGCTGGCAGGGCGGGAACCGCGAGTTCCTTACCAACCCCGGCGGCCACACCCACCCATGGCTCGAACCCACTCGCTATCCCCACCCCCACCGCGAGCGCCCTGGTCGCCGGGAAGGGGTCCTTAAGTCTTCTGCCGGACCTACTGGGTTTCCCGGGCTCCTCCTTTTCCACAGCCTCCCTCCGCCTAGCCCGCTCAAGTGCTGCTCGCAGGGGCGGAACGATCCTCCCCTAAAAGCCTTGGGGCTGGCTAAGGGGGGGCTCCCGCTTTCGGTCCCATATCAAGAGCCTCCCGGGCAGGGCCTCCCCAACCCCCTCGCCCTCGCCGGACACACACACACCTCAGCTCAGCCAAGGCAGGGAACCCACAAACTTCAGATCCGGCTCGAAATGTTGCTGTCCACGGTCCTGTCACTCAGAGGCAGGGGCGGGACGAACCAACTGCACAGCCCCTACTCCTGGAAGGCGGTAGGGAAACAGGCGGGGCTTGGCGGCTGGGGGCGGGACCATCTCTCAGCCTGTGCTCCGATTGGTGGGTTGTTCTCCCGCCGTTGCGTTGGTCCTGGAAGCAAATACACCAGCTTTGGTACCTTTCCTTCCTATTCAGGATAATCCCAGGGTCTGTTGCGTGTTTCACAAAGTGATTGTAGAAGTTAAAAATACAAATGTGAGGTTTTACATATATAAACCAAATAATATATTCTTTTAATTCTTGAACTCTTCCCACCTAACTTCCTCAAATTTACACTTCTGGAAGCATCCTTAGATGTAGGTATGACCTGTCTCTGAAAACATTGTGGTGGGCTAAGTCAAATAACCACAAAAAGCCTTTAATATTTTAGCAGATTAATCAATCTAGAAAAATATGACCAACAATTATGCTTTGGAGATAGTCATCTAAAAAATGGGAATGAAACCTTAAGCTGTTAGTTATTACTTGGAAAACATTGGACAACTTAATGACTTTTTACCTTATTATGCTCATGTAATACAGCATACAATGAGAGATGTTATTTATTCAGTCTGTGAACAACAAAACTGAGACTCAGAGAGGTTACCTTTATTCAATCATGCAACAAATGAAAAAAGTGCCTGCAGTCATTATTTTTATACTGAATTTAAAAATTATTTCCAAAAAATATGCGACTTCCAATTTAATTTTTCTCTTGCTCTAGTGTAAGTTACTTTTCTCTAGGACAGCCCATCACAGCTCTCGAACAAACAAACAAAAAAAACCCTTGAGAAAGGAAATAGCAAGTGAAAGAACTCAGACAAAAATAGACTAACTAGAAGGTATTCTGAAATCTCCGAGGATATGAGGGTGTTACAGGGCAAAGAATAGAATGCAAAATGTAATTCCATTTTGTGTTCCAGAAATCATTTGCTAGTCTCCATTGCCTTCCCCAGGAAAAAAAGTTAGAGTTAAATGACATTATCTTAATGCTCTTAACTGGATTTGTGTGTGGCTTTAAATAGTGAAAACTGATATGCTATATTATGTCAATACCCAGTAAAAACAAAAAAAACAATACCTTTGATGTTCAATTAATATGTCCACAATGATATGACAGAACTGTTGTTCTGAAGGGCACACATTTCAACTGCAAATAATTTTATTTTCTTATCATGCTGAATTTCCAAAGTTTTCTGAAAACTTGCTTGCTATATATAGCTCTGTGAAAATTTCCTGATTTATATGACTTATGAGCCCCATATTTTTTTAATCTTTGAAAATATTTGGATTTTAGAATGAAAACAAAGCACTATAATTTTGTATTAATAAGTGTATTATATAAATAAATACTTTAAGATTTAAATAAAAGTGGTGAATTATTTCTTTGAATCCTTTTCAATTGCATATTCAAATACGTACAGAAATGTATTTGTTTGAATATTCTCATATAGAAGAGATTATACATTTAAATAAATGTATTGTATGCATGTAAATGTGTAATCATTGAAATAAACACAGCTGTATATTCCCCATATGTATAGCTCCAGATGTTTGAAGCATACATTCAAATTTCTGGAACTCTACACCTTGGTATTTAGTAAAACATCCAGTAAAAAATGCAGTATTACATATACATAAAAATAAATTTAATAACTTATCTGCAGTGAGGAAATGAGATTAGACCAGAAAATAATGTCTCTGCCTTTGAAGTTTTTATCTTGTATATACCCTTATGAGATAGCTTGTCTGTAGAGTTGTTCTGCAAGGAATTTACTGATCAAAAACATGGATAAAGTAATATTAGAAGTGTCTTTCGAAATAATCTCTAAAAGAGAATTAATATTTAAAATAGAATTAACAGAATTAAAATAAGTATTAATATTTCCACTTTTAGAAGAGGAGAAGAGTATCATATTAAGCATTTATTTTTCAGGTTATCTTTTACTCCAAAATGTGGAACATTTGTAATTTGAAGTTTCCTCATGGGCAGAAATGTGTAAGAAAAATTATGAGGAACAGACTAGCCATATACCAAATGAAATAAATCTTAGGGACATTGAACAAGATAAGTGACTTCATTGAAAATTAAAACACCTGTGTGTATGTTATGGATATATTTATAACTTTACCATGTAATGACAGACATGTTATTTAGGTAAATTGTTGTAAGTTCAAATATAAATTAAAACCTAATAATTAAATATGCCAATAAATTTGATGAATACACATATGGCTTAAAATTTGGGAGAACAAATTTGGATCATTTGCAGAAACTGATTCTGTAAAAACATATTATATTCATTGAATATCTTAATAAATATAATATCAAATTACTTCTCTTAATCAATATAATATCAAATTACTCTTGTTCAGTGGTCCTTTACCTTAAATTTTAAAAATTGAATTATTCAACTTGGCTCTCTCAAAAGATGGAATTGGTTGCTTAACAGATCAAACACACATACTCCTTACGATTTCTGTGGGCTCTTCAGAAAATCAACTTTTGGTTTTCTTCATTTCTTTGTTTACTATTTCATTGATTTTTTTTCTTAGCTTTATAGTTTCTTTTTTCTGCTTACTTGTCTGATTTTTTCATGTCCTCAAGTTGGAAACGAAGATAATTTATTTAAACTCTTATTCTTTAATAATATAGGCACGTAAACCTTAAAAAATACTTCTAAGGACTTCTTTAGTGTTATCCCATAAATTTTGTTATGTTGTGCTTAAATTAGCGTGGGGAAAATTTTTATAAATTCCCCTTACTGTGAGTTATTTTTTAAATAATTTTATTATTTGTCTAAAATTATTTTGTTTAGTTTTCAAGTATTTGGTGGTTTTCTAAATTGCTTATTGTTGTTGACTTTTAATTTTATTCCATTGCTATTAAGAGAACATACTCTGTAAGATTTCAAACTTTTGAAAATTATTGAGCCTTATTTTATATCTCAGCATATGGCTTATCTCAATGACTATTCCCAGTATACTTAAAAAGAATGTGTATTTGGCAATTTTTGCATGTAGTGTTCTATAAATGTCAACTATGCTCTGTATCCTTATTAATGTGTGTAACATACTCTATCACTGAAAGACAGGTGTTAAATTTCCAATTATACTTTAGTTGTTTATTTTTCCATTTAATTATGTTAATTCTTGCTACTTGTATTTTGAAGCTCTCTTATTAGATCCGTACACATTTAGGATTGTTATGACCCTGATGAATCAACTCTTTTCTCTATGATTTTTTTTTACCTGTGATAATACTGTCTTTAATTCTACTTTCTTGATATTAATAAATTTTAACTAGGATACTTAGATTCATTTTTCTACTTCACCCATTTGTATACTTGCATATAATGTGCATATACAGTGTGTCTTTTGATTCTAGTGTTTTACAGCATTTTTTGGTTCTACAGTTTATCATCAAATCTAAATGGTATTATTTTTCCTTATGAAAATATTTACTTTCATTGTACATGTCAGAACTTATAGTAAAACCCCATTTTCAATATAGCAAAAAAAATAAAATAAAATTTATATGATACTTAGGGCAAGAATCTTAGTGATTGGTAGTAAAAAGATGATTAATTTTGGAAATTTGACTTTGATGAACTTTTATTTGAAATATCACAAATTAGCCATTGCATCATTTGTTATACTACCTTATTCGGATTGTTTTATGGAAAATATTTTGAGTGTCAAATAGACTTGAAAAAGAAAAAACTAGACAGTTAACACATTGAAAATTTAGTAAAATATATTATTTGAATGTTAATGAAAATCAAGATTTTATGTATCATATAATTTTGATGAAATATTAAAATATATCTGTCCTCTGCAAATCTATAAAAGTTTTTTTGTCAGTCAGCCAAATGCCCAGTTACTAGACAAGAAAATATTCCTTCAATCACTGGATAGTCACTGCATTTATCATATGCATTTCATTGGCAATATCCATGGGCAATATCTGGGTTGAGGGAGAGATCAGGACTGACTGCTTTCTACACAATTTTATCCACTGGATCATCCACTAGAACTGATGCAAAAATCTGAGAGAAGTAATTTTTCTATTTCTATCTGTTGGAGTAGATTAAGGATACCTTGATCTTTTAAGTATTTCTTTAGAATCAAATACTCCACATATCAATTGAAATAATTATATTCTTTCTTCACATAGCCAACTATCTTCTGTGATGCTTCCTGAAGAGGGTCATATTAAAAGAACAGAGAAGGATAACATAACGTAATACTGAACTTCTTTTTCTTCCTGGGTGTCAGGAGATGGTGCCTAAAGGAAATATTAAGAGAAAGGTGAGGCCCAGTAACAACTGATTTTGAAAGGTTTTGGAACATTTCAGAATCAAATTTAAATGAAAGATCTATCCAATCTATATGTGACAGATTGAGCAAGTTATTTAATGTTTCAGCCTAAAGTTCTCATCCATCAAATTAGGATAATAATATACAATTCACAGTGCTGCTTTAAATATTTTATTTGATAATGTTTGAAAGTTGTAAATACAAGGGCTGTAGTATAAATGATACAGCTTTGTAGAATTAAATTTACTCTAAACTACTTTTCTTCACTCTATAAATGCTAAGATTGTTAAGATAAAAAGAAGCAGGGTTGCTATCTATAAGCTATAGTCTCATCAGACTCTCAACTGCAAATAATGCCACAACAAACACAAAGCATAGGCAGACAGGAAATGAGAACTTAATTTCAACTCAAGTAGAGACATGATATTTTGCTGCTGTTAATATGCACAGTAGATTAACTTCTATAAGAAACAAGTGCCAAATTTCAGTCATTTAACATAGTAAAGATTTATTTCTTGCCAACTTTGCAAATGATACAGGAAGGCACTGAGACCTCTGCTCTATGAAATCAAAGCAAGAAGTCAAAGTTCTTTCATCTAGAATTTCCAATATCCCAGGGTTCTGACAATCTTAGGTGAATTTATCACATCTGGCAAGAGAAGTGAAAGAGGGTAAGAATAGAGAATCACACAGGTATGTATTTAAAGACCATACATAGAAGTAATATGTATCATTTCCACATTTTTCATATTGCTTTGGCTGAAACACAGTTACATGGTCCCACCTACTAAGGCAGAAGAGACTCGGAGACATAACTAATCTGTGTGTGCAAGGTGGAAAGAAAACAGAGTTTGATAAACAGGCATTGTTTTTGCCACAGATGTCATTTGGTCCAATGCTAGAATAAGGACAAAGATGCACTAAATCTTTCTTTTTAATTTCCTCACCTAATTTTTTTCATGCACCTTTCTTATGATCTTTGAAGCAAACATAAAATTTTTGCTTAAAATGGAGACTAAATCCAAGAATAGTTTATGTTTTGCTAATCAGTTCAAATCAGTATATTGTAATTCAATTCTGGATTCTTATGTCTCGCTTAGTAAATTTCAAGTTACATAATTCTCCAAATTTCAGTTACCTGAAAAATTCAATCTAAATCATAGAAATGGAAAATTACATTGAGATAATGCATGAAAATGTGTTTGTAAATTAAGAGGCATGAGGCATTATTTTTTGCTAATGAAAATATGACAGAAAAATACTATAATAGTGATTTGGCACCCCTTTGCAACTATGCCCTATCTTCATCAAGTCCATTAGCATCACTGTACAAATCATGCTGTTTAAACGCCATGTGTATATTTGAGTTTCACATGTATTATATGGCTGGAATCTATGTTTAGTTAACACTTTCTTACACTTACTGAATTTAAAGAAGCTGTGATATAAAAAACAACAAAATCATCAGACAGGAGACAGGATCTTACCAGTACACATGAGCTAAGGATTTGGGAGACAAAGATTCAGATGAAGTAGAGAAAAGAGTTTTTAAAGATCAATTAGGATAGGGGCTTGAAAAGTAGAGTTCAGTTGGTCATCAACATTAGATTAAGTATAAAAATACAAAAGAAACAAATATAGGAGCCTACTTAAATTAATTATTCATCAAAGAATTGAAAAGGGGAACTTAATTCTCTATTTCCTTTTTATTGTTATAGACATTAGCCTACCTTTCAAAACATATTTCCTTTGCAATAAATCATTACTTATTTAACATTCACAACCTTGTTTTTAATTATCTGAATGGAA
This sequence comes from Scalopus aquaticus, assembly GCA_004024925.1. Classification (NCBI taxonomy): domain Eukaryota; kingdom Metazoa; phylum Chordata; class Mammalia; order Eulipotyphla; family Talpidae; genus Scalopus; species Scalopus aquaticus. The sequence goes on from PVIJ01001371.1 coordinate 44,220, forward strand.
ATTTAAGATCAAACAGTAATAGTTTTTCATGCAAATTAGGAGTGTGCCAGTTATTTGGAGCCCTACAGTGTAGTATTTTGGAAGAATGAAAAAATATTTATTTTCTCTCTCCTCTCTTAGTTTACATTTTGCCTTTTTCTGTTTTTTGCCTATAGTCTTCATTTTCCTCACATTTTCTAGACTTCATATTTTATGTCTTTATTCCATAAAATGTGGACACTACATAATGATATGCATCTGTTATATGTAATGCTGCACTTGTTACCTCTATCTGAGCTAAATCCCAAGTAAGAATAAGTTAGTTCTTCTGCCAACTATCATGACAAATCTCTCTCAACCTGTCATATGTCCAAAGGTTAATAGATTCATTGTTTTAATTTTTATTAGACTTATGTTAGATACTACTATATGTTTGTTCCATTTTAGTTTCTCTTTCAAAGTCAGCTCTGTGATTGATTTTGAATGGCTCTTATTGTTCTCCACATTTGTAGGAGACCATTTATGACCACATCTTTCTTTTCTTTGAATGAAGTCTGTGTTTACCTATGCAAGTGAAAAAGGGAATGTACAATAAATGCTCATTGTGAATTTGCTAGTGATCATACTGTCCATTCCTCATGAGCATACCATCCTTCAAAGCTCTATCCCTAATTCTTCTGCTGCTTTTCTTTTGATTTCCTAGCAATGTCCGTCATACAACAAGTGGTAGGTGAAATCAGTGGACCTAACTATTTCTGGTACAAGAAACTGGGGATAGCTTAATTTGCACACATTGGAGGAGACTTGGCGTCACTGTATTTTCTGTATTTTGGTTGTCATTTTTGTGGGAGCCAAAAGCTAAAAGTAATATCAAGTGTTTATTGTTTGTCCATGTCTGACAAAATCCTAGAGCACTTGTAGGTTTCACCTGACCTAGTTATCACAAAAAGTCAAACAAATTTGATCAAAAATGTTTGTTAGATGAGGGAAATGCTTGTAAAATGAGTCTATTGTTTTTGTTCTTAAGGAACTGTTTTACACATTCATGTTCAGGCTCTGAAATCACATGAGGTAGCCATTGGCATGATCGAGGTTCTAATGCTTCCCATTTTCAGGCTAAGAACTCTATCAATTTATCAAAAATGAATACCAATACAATAATCGTTACATTAAGTAATTTAAATGTTAAGGATATCATATGTTTTTCTCTGCTCAACTACCATATTTTCTTCCTACATTTGAGTCACTTGGAGTCAATATATCCAGAAGGTATTTGTGGCCTCCAATCTAGAAAGTGGTAGAGGATTAATGGGCCTTAATGGTGGCTGTGTTGTGAAAATTCACATTTGAGGATGTGTGAATCTGTACTCCTAAATCACATACAGTGTTGTGACATATAAGCTTATGTAAGTAAGTCATTTGCTTATACATGTTAAGTATGTGGGTTTCTCCTACATATTTAACACAAACATAGAATGAATGGGTACTATTACTATCTTTGAATACTAGCAGTCTAAAAAAAGCAGCTTAGTTTATTGGTGAGTTATTTCCAGAAGTAATTGCTTGGCATAGTTAATAATGATCAAAACTATGGCAGGTAAATATATGATTCCTCAAAAGAAATGTAAACCAGAGTTTTCTGAAAACAATAATTAGACAAATTACCTATATTAATTTTAATGCAAAAACATTCACAGTATGTTCATATTCTAGGATCCTATTTACTCTATTAAGATTTTATTTTTAAAATATTGAAAAACATGGGCATAACTGCTTATGTGAAAAATCAAGAAAATATGCAGTGTATTTTCTATGATCACAGTATTAATAGTCACATCAATACGAACATAGAGATAAGATAAAGATATGGTATATGGTTCTCAGTAATAGCACTGAAAGACATACTTGTGGTAACTTATTTTTACATCATAATTTTATTTTCTAAAATTATTATAGCTTTGTTAAAATGATTAGCATTTTCTCTTTTTGTTGGGCCAGAAAACATCCTAAATTAAGGGAAAAGCATAGCTCGAATTACTTTTGTTTGTGATTAGGTTCTGCCCTTATGCCAAGATCTAATGAATGTATATGTTGGGGAAAAAATTTGTGGTTGCAGGTGAACATAGTGATTTCTGGAGAGCAAACTTTTGTTATGATTGTGAATCCAGTACACCGTTTGGTCACTTTCAGAAATGGTCACCTTCAGAAACCTGACAAACTGTTGAAAATTTTCTCTGGTCTTTAATTCTGGTCTTTTTTTATTCTTTAATTTTAAAACAAAAGTTAGATATATTTCAAACCTCATCATTATTTGTTCATTGATATCAAAGCAGACAGTAAATGAGCAATAATTTGCCATCTGCTAGCAAGGTGATGCACCTGCTTAAATCTTGAACTCCTGTAGCACTTTGTCAGCAGGTTTTGTTTCTTTACTAAACCTTCTAAATTGGAGGATGGAAAATATTCCAAAATAATATAGTGTCTCAGTTCTCAAAGTATAGGCCAACAGCATCAGCATGACTTGAAAATTAGTCAAAAAGCACATTTTCAGACCTTGCTCTAGAATCTATTGAACCAGAAACAGTGGAGATTGAGGCTCAAAAGTTTGCATTTTCATAAGCCCTTGAGGTGATTCTTCAGCATGCTAAATTGGAAAGCCACAGGTATAATGTGTGTGCACAGGGAAATAATGGGAAGGGAGTCTCGAAAAAAGTGATATCACACACAAGACAAATCACCCAAATTGGCTTTGCTAAATTTCTTCAGAATTGTCCACAGAACACTATGAGCAGATTTCTAACACCTTTACATTATGAGACTTTTCAATCACTCACTGGTGATTAAAGAGAAAAAGTGTAGTTTCCCACTATCCCATCTTCATAAGGCCCCTCATTAAAGAATATGTATGGTTATTCAATAAGGCTTTTTCAGTAATACTTGACTTGATTATCGTCAACTTTTAAAATAATTGTCATTTGCCAGTTATTAGTCTCTTCCTTAATATATGGTGAGATTTTTGTGGTTAGGGATCATGTCTTACTGACCTTTGTATGGTCTTTGCCAGTGACAGAGCCTGGAATACACTATGTGGCCAATAAATGCTAGTGGAATGAAAGATAATAGAAAAGAAATTTGAAAGAAAAGAGAGAAAAAGGAACCAACTAGAATGAGATAAAAAAGTTAAAACTGGATTTTTAGACAAGTAAATTCAATAAATATCTTACTCTGATACATAAATCTGATTTTCAACTAGTGTGTAGCCCACAAAATAGAAGCATCCCTCAAATTTCTCTACATATAATAAAACTACATAAAATAAATACGCGGTTAAACAGATGCTGTCAGTGATTGTAGGTGCCAATTTTTACATATCCCTTTGTAATATTATTCATGCAGTTTTCCTACGTGTTTTCCACTACAAAACAATCCATTTTTCTTAAATAATAATAATTGCTAGCAGCCGAATGCTAATAAACAACCCTACAATAATAAGTCAGTATGTGCCCATACAGAGGAAGAGAAAGGATTACTTCAGAAAACAGATGTCAGCTTCAAGCTTCCAAGCATTTATTATAAACAGAAATGAGGAAAGAACATGAAAAATACTTTGGCAGTGCTATTTGAATACAGAGCTAATGAAAGGCTATATTCACCATCAAATGTATGCTAACAGCCAAATTACCAGAAAATCTACTGTTTCAGGAGTGGTCTATGCCAAAACACAGACTACAATTATACATAAAAAATGGTTAAACAAAATGTGAAACAGCAGGATTAACTTTCTACTGGGAAATCTGTTTCAGTATAATTGCATTCTGTTGTGACAAATAGGAAATATATGCAAATAATGAATTAGAAATCAATTTTGGATAAATAATGTTACAAAAGAAAAGAAATTCTAAGTAAAATTGTAAATTTGCCATTATTATAAATTTCTTCTTCAGTTTTAATATTCATTTTGATAAATACTTTAACAATGTAAAGATAAACATGTGATCCCATTGTTGCTAACTATGAAGTGATGTATTTTTTTTGTTGTTGTACTCATTTTGCTATGTGAAAAAAGACCAGGAAAAAAAGTGTAGACATTTTCATTGGTGAAACTTGATATTAAAAACACAAACTTATCTAGTAAATCTTTAAGATAAAATTAACGTTTCAGGTTCTGTAATTTTGTGGGTCTTAATGTTTGCTGTTTGTTGTTTTTCTGAACAACAGCGATACCATAAAAAGTAACTTTATAACTTTTAATCACATATTTCAAATCTCAAACAAATTATGCAGACAATGCACTGTTTAGAAGACCCTATTATAATACACAGTAGTGTAGGATGAGGAGATGCCACATTTATTTTAACAGAGGGGGAAAAAAATCTGAATTTCATTTGTTACACTGCTAACTTCACTTTAGGTAATTGCATTCAGCTTTATTATTGCCCAGAGCAATAACTGATTGTTAGTTATTGAAGTCTGAAATGATTTTCTCATTTCCCAGGGGAATCTAGAGATTTACATGGTGCACAGCAGTAACTAATAGATATAATCTGGTCATAATGTAGCCATATAATGTGTTATTTACTTGTGGAGAACATAGATGTTCAACATTTTCACATTTCTTCAAGAAGGGTGGCATATATTCCTCTCAAAATATATAAACATTAACTGTATACTACTCTACCAAAAGCTGACCTGATACAGTATTTTGTTAAAATAAAAATTTTTGAAATTATGCCTATCTATGTACATGCGGTAATATGCAGTGTTTTCCAGTTGTGAATTTTAAAATGTGTTTAGAGACTTTTCAAAAATTATTTTATATCATTTCAAAATTCTTTTCCAAAATTCCAGCCTATTTTTAATATTCCAACTAAATTATGACATTTAACATACTGTGAAAGATGATACTGCAAAAGAAAGTGTTTAGATTATTCTGTGAATGTTTCCTGTATTTTAAGAATTGACTATTTTTCCCAATTATAAATTTTTAGTTTAACTAAACTTTCACTGAGAAAGTTAAATAACCTCAAGCTTCTTCTGTTTCTTTATCATTAATTTGAAGCGGGTAGCTTGAACATAGATCTTAGAACCCAAAGTAGGAATGGCATACACATAAACCCAGGACAGTAGAAAAACATGCAAGTTTCTACCAAAATCCTCACTTTTATTGTGCAGCACTTTCTTTATATAATATGAGGATATTGGTATGTTCTCATTCTTTGCAAAATGTACATGTAATGCAAATTTATTGCATATGATTCTTGAATAAATAAAACCTAATGGCAGCACAGTGTAATAGGGGCAAATGTTTTATTAAAGGAGGTTTTTCTTTTTCTTTTTTTTTTCCTATCCAACTGATATAAATGTTTTATGAAGGTTTCAGAGTATTCCTCCTGGAAACATTATGGGGCCTGTTCTTCTCACAAAGCAAGAGAGATTTTTGCATCTTACTCCCATTAACCCTAATGAGTATTACCCACAAAACACCTTGTGCATCAGAAACAAAAACATCTTTTTTCTCCAAATAAAAAATAATAAAATAAGATAAAACTTCCTTGGGCTGTGCATAGAGATTGATATTCCTCAGAACTGGACTTAATGTGTAACATATGCTAAAGACATACTAATTCTTTTACTAATTCTGGAAATACTCACTGAAAACTGGTGATCTTGACTGTTTCTCAGCAAAGATTTAATAGCAAAGAGCTTCAGTGAGGACTCATATTACTCAGACTGTAAAATATAGTATAAAGTATCAACATAAATAATTTAAACTAAAGTAAGTCACCACAATAAGTGAACAAAGTACATTTTGCAGAGCAATGCTCCTGATTTAAAAAAAAAAAGTGTTGCCCCTTGCTAGTTAAAAAAAAAAAAAATTTCATGATTTTCAATGTGCTTTGCGGCATTGATATCACTCAGTTTGAAAATCAGTGGGTACTTTTCTGTTCTGATCAGAAATTATTCAGCACATAATGTAGAAGGGAGAATATGAGGTGCACATATGGCTTCATTAGCAACTAATTTTGTAATCTAGTTTGAAGAAACAACCTACCAACAAATGAGCAAGGTATACTTTTAATTTGTTGAAATCTAATGCATATTATTTACAAAACATACCTAATAAGCATTTTTCTTTTATAAAGAACTCAATTGCATTTATAGTTTCAAATTAAGACCATTTTTGAAATGTGGATCCTTACAAAAGCTTGGGAATGATGCATCCATGCAATGTATTAGAAAATACTTTGTTAAATAGGAGATCTCTGAGTTGAGGGCTGAAGATTAGAGTGAACCAGATGGCGGGCAGTGGAGATGGACTTGGGCATGAATTGGGTAGAGGCAGTTTCCCCTGGCAGAAGCAGTGGCAGGTGCAAAGGCCCAGAACACAGTACATTGTATATCAGGAGAAGTGAAGTACTGCCACAGCAAAGACACAAAGCTAACATAGGAAATCCCATCAGCAGAAAAGAGCAAAATAAGGATGGAATATTATGCAATAATTACAAAGTAGTTACACAGATTAGTATGGGCAGACATTAATAACTTAAAATTCAGTGGGAAAGATAGACTGCAGAATAATATATGGTATCTGAACATTTATGTAAAGTTTAGTATAAGCTACTAGTGAATTTTTTATGATTATATACAAATACAGTGAAAACCATAAACAAACTATAGAGAAAAGTCTATGCACTGATATTAGCACACTATTGCTCTAGGTAGAGAGGATGAGGAATAAGATCTGGGATGTTTAAGAGGTCTCAGTAATTGATTTCCTCCTTCACTCATTTCAGGATTAAGTGATCCATAGACAAAAAATATGGCAACTGGAAAGCAAAAATATTGCCTCTATTTTAATCAAGTCTAGGTTAAGGGATGTGGTAGAAGAATGCTACAAAATATGCCTCTTGATATTGAAAATAGGTTGAAAAAAAGTTTCCCACATTGTCATGAGCAACTCTGGACTCTCATAGACCTGTTTCTGTCAAGTCAGAGCTTGTCTCTATAAAATTAATGTATAATGAGAGAGCGATACCTTGACTCCTACAGGCATGCCCATTTGAAGAGGAGCTGGTAACAACCAGTCCCACCCAGTTCCTTTTCCTGGGAGCACGGCAGACAAGTGGCTCCTCCTCAAAAGAGAGCCAAGAAGAGGCCTGATTGGATAGCGCTGCTGTTCTAATGAGAATTACCTTCATGTAGAAGCAAACATCATATGTCGGCAATATGCATTTCTCCTCTAAAACAGCTTAAAAATACCCTCCAATGAATGCAAACTTCCCACAAATAATGATTGGGGTCTGATTTGTTCACTGATATCTCCTAAGCACCAAGAAGAGTGACTAACCCACAGTATGTGCTCAAAAACCTTGTTGAATGAAGATCTTACTTCCCTAAACAGTGATTTTAAGAGAACATAAAATGTTCACATGCATTTATTTTTGATGAAGGATACATGGATATTTCAGTATTTCATTTTTCTCTAAGTTTGAAATATGTCTGCACGAAACTTTTGTAGCCCACACAAAGTAGGCTAGGAACAGATACGGAAGGCATTTGAAGCTTTGCAGGTGGGTTAGATTCTGAGGACCAGTTGATTAAAGCCATAGTGCTGCTGACCTTAATGACCCTGCGGTCCATTTCCTGGGTTAAAGATCATTTGGGACAGAAATAAGGGGAGTGAGGAAGAAATGTTGTGAAAGAACAATTTTGGCACAAACTACGGTGCTCTCTTTTTCACCCTTTCAGCTCTGTTTCTTGGCTTGTGTGTGTATGGAAAGTCCCTCATCCTGGAAACCATGAGTGAAAAAAGACATCCCTCAGAGCAGCTGATTTCAGAGAGGCAGCAGACAAAAGTCCTGTGAAAATAGCTGGAGTCCAGTTGTGTGTGATTTAATTCTGCTGAAGACTCTTTTCAAACAGCCAATATTCCAACAGTGATAAAAAAAACAAATCTGTTAAAGAGAGTTCTTTTACTCCAAGGATGAGAAAGGCAGGGTTTTATACTAAAATATACAGTTTCTTTTTATCCTTTCTTTCCAAGTAAGATTGAAGTTGTTTTATGCAAGACTCGCTGGCATTGGAAGTAAGCAGCAGTGATGGACAGGCCAACACGATGTGGAGATGCCACTCCAGTCTTCCACTTATGTGTGCCACCTTCCTTCTGCTTTCCCAACTTTTACTCTCATAATGGAGCTAGCGCAAGTTTATCCAGAGTCAGCTTCTCTTCAGCAAGTGGGAGAACATTGTAGTAAGATCAGATGGGACAGAGGGATTGACATGTGTAAAGATGACTTTTTAAATAACTAAAGTTAGTGAATACTTTGACATTAACAAAAAATGGAGGGAAAGAACTTTGGAAGCTGTAATGTATGTTTGTACATGAAAACTTAGAACGTTCTTAATTGGCAGACCAACTCAATCTTCCTGAAAATTAATCCTCAGGATGACCCTCTTGCTTGCTCTTTCCTCCCTCCCGCCCTCCCTCTCTCTCACCCCTCCACCCTTCTTCTTCCTAACTTCTTTTTTTCTTTCTGAATTTTTGATACCTGGGAACTTAAATGTTGAAAGGAAAAGTAGGACCACACAGGGAAACGAAAGATTTCAGGATTCCTTTAAACCTTTATCTCTGTGAATTAATAGCCACAGTGATGATGAAGAGAATGGACTCTCGATTTGGGCACCTGTCACAAAATCCTGGCCCCAGTACTCACTAGCTTTGAGTTGACATTGAGCAAATAATTAAACTTCTCTATGATCTATTTTCCTCTTCTCTAAATCAGTGTTAAATCATATCCGATAACTCACTGTACTGGAATGTTAAGTACGTTAACATAGCAAATAACTTAGCCGAGTATGTATGGTATTGTGTACTATATATAATGTTATGTACTATACACACACACACACACACACACACATATACATATATACTATATATATATATATTATATATAGTGTTATGGGTTATTTACATTTGCAATTTTAATGACAATTTACTTGACTTTTCACATGTATGTCGTGTCTGTTATAAGTGATAGGTATGTAATACCAAAACACATAGGTCAAAAGGAAAGCAATGAATAACTAATACATTGATTTGAGTGCATGGTTCTTAATCTTCTCTTTTAGTTATTCAATGAGTCAGCTAATTGTTTTATTTTATGTTAATAAACCTTCACCTAGTAAATCCTTGTATTAAGTGCTATTTTTAGTTTATCCACTTTACATAATGCTAGTTACTACGATACTACTGCTACTACTACGTTACTATTTAAAAAGCTTGTTAAAAGCAAAAGTTGTTCTTGCATCTTGTTTCAATTTTTCTACATACTGCTCAAGTTTCCTAAGAAACTTGAAGCCTTTGAGAAAAAGTCACCACTTCATTGCATAAAGAGTACTTGTGTTGGCATATGACAAAGACACCACGTCCCACACTGGAAGTGCTTAAAGGATTAGTCATTTCATAAATGACTTGCAGAGAGGACTCTGGGCACAGCTTAGCCATGGGTGGGGGTGCTTTCTACCAGTTAACTCTTCTAGTCACAGCACTGTCACTGGAGTGGGCACCAGCTCCAGAGTGCCATGACAGCATGAATCGAGAGTTTTATGACAGAGTGACAGTGATCCCCAAGCTCTTCCATGCTTCCTATGGGTGGATTGCACTCATAGACTTGTAGACAAGCAGCTCATTTGGTGTATACACAGAAGTGAAAACAAAGCAAAGAAGCCCAGGCAGGTAGAAACTGGATGCTGACTGAGGAGGGATGGGGCGCAGGCAGCTAGGGGAGCAAGGAGGTGCCAGAGAGAGGCATCCACGCTCAAAGGCTGCGTTCCAGTGTCACACGGTAGCTGTTCAGAATTTCCTAGTCCTGCTTAAAACTGTTTTTTTATTGGCTTTCTTTGAGGATTGATAAAAGTTCTTTTTTTCCTTACTTTTGCAGGATTCCCTTTATGAAGTGACTTGAATGAATTTCTGTTCCTTGCAAACAAAAGAATCTCTATAAGAATCCAAATAACACAATTAATAGTTAAATTTGGGACTTAAAATATGCACCATGTTAATGTAGTTTATTAGTGTAGCTATGTTCAACAATGAACTGTTACAATATTACAATTATTATTACAAATATTACAGTTATAGTATTCTAATGCTGGACAATCTTTTACATATTACAGACTTTATGTTTGCTTTCCATACCTAATTTATGTGGAAATCTATGACGTATTTCCATAAATGGTCTACATTGTAAACATATATGCATGTAATAGAGCCATTTTACATTTGTTGGTGATATTACAATTTTTATTATAGCCTTAATTTAAAATAACATTCTTATTTATATTATTCATATTATAGAAATTTAAGAATGTAGAATTTCTTTAAAATTCCTGCGCTTTAACTTACATGTAAATATGTCTTTTCAGCTATTACAAAATATTTATTATTTGACAAATTGTATCAATCAGTCAGTTTGAGATTTTGTTCATGTATTTAAAATTATTCTCTAGATATTATTCTGTTTAAAGAGCTGGTGCTTTTGTTTTTCGATGTGGAATACGGACTTAAGCATTTTATTTTTAAATAGCAATTTTTAAATATTAAATAAAAAACACTATAAGATAGGTTGTCTCCCCAAGTACTCCTGTAAACATCCTGTGATATTTCTGTCTATCCAACTAACTTACGTGCCTGCTTGTCTGTGTCTCTCACTGGCCTGTAAACTTCAAGAGGAGAAGAAATGGGTTTCCTATATTTCATGTCCCCATCATCAGCATCAAATAAGCATTCAATAAATATTTGTTAAATTACACGAGTAAAAAAGCCACCATTTAAAGGATTGTCAATAACATTCACTTATACGCTTATGACAGAGAATAAAATCTTCCATTGAATATTTGCTTCCTAAGACACCGTTGTCTTGTAAGGCCGTTATATTCCAAAGATGATAAAAGCAGACAGGATATTTCACTGCTTTACCCTAGGAAGGGGAAAGGAAGATCAAAACTTGTCAGCAGAAGTACACATTAGCAAGGTCTTAAAATGTCATTTGATACCTTTTACAGGATTCACTTTATGTGGCTATTTAGTAATTAAATTATTGATAATTTTGATATTAGAAACCTTTGATTCTGAAGTATGGAAAGCATAGCAAAACCTATCTTTGCATGCCCTTCCTTTTCATGCATTTAAATATGGAGCACTGGGCTCACTCTACTTTATGCTGATGGAGGTGGAAGTGGAGATGGAGGTGGAAGCCTGCCACTGAATTTGAATTATGTAGAGAACATAGCCGTGTTGTACTCTCTTGTCAATATCTCCTTCCAGCTGGTGCTGACATAATTAGGCACATCAAGCACAGAAGAAGACATTTTAAATTCAAAGTGCCGTTCCAAGTCCTGTGAGTAGCTAAGCAAGGTGCCTGAAGTAATCAATAACACATGGTAAGGTGTGCAGGCTAGTAGGTTATCCACCCACTTCAGGTTTATTATAAGACATGGAAAGGTAGAAAGGCCAAGATAATTAACTTTTCCTTTAGTGGTCTTATTTAAAGAGTTTGACTTATTAGAATATATTTTCTTTTAAAAAATACACTTAAAAATGAATCTTTCATTACCAGCAGAAAGCAGATAAATGTAAGCCCCTGAAACCAGAGACTTCAGCCACCTTTGTTCCCCATTGAGCCCCCATCATTTAACATGGCATGTGTCAACAAGTAAGTTACAAACTAGTATTTATCTGACAGAATGAACATATTCTTTTATTATCATTAAAGTGGGAATATACTGTACACTATGGAATTGTTATGAGGATTAGAAATAAATTAGATAAAGCATCTAAGTATCTGTAGCAACAATTGATGTTTCACGAAGAGGGACCCATATATAATTATAATAATATATAATTGAAATTTTAATGGACTATATTATGTATTTTGGCTTTTATAAATTGAACACAGGCTTCTGTCCTTTACTGTCTTCACTCTCATCTGCCACTTCTCTGCCCCAATACTTCTCCTTCATTCTTTTTCAGCTTTCCATTACCTACACATTTTTTAATAGAGCAGGTTAGCAATAATTTTTAAGTTTATTTTCAAAACACATGACTTACAGGTCTCAGATGCCACCTTAAAAGATTTATCAAAGTATTTTCCTAAACAAAGATAATTATCTCTCCCCAAAAAAACTTTGGTGCCAGCTGAGATTAGTTTTTCACGTGTTTCAGATATGCAGTTTCCACTGTCATTCATAGAAAGTTCTGTCACAGTTGAAAAAAGACACCATATGGAACAAGGTCCGTAAATACCTTCCAACAGCATGTGGGGATATAAATTTAGTTTGTGATCCCAAAGATTGCAATAATCTAAATAGTGGTTTTCAAACTGCCAGGTGTAATTCTCAGTCTCTGGGGAAGAGGGGTTGAATGATTCAGTCTCTGGGCCCTTAAATACTATACTTTTATTTGCTTAATAGATAAAAGCCTTTATTAAACAAATAAATAAGCCTTTATCTATTAAGCAAATAAATAAACATTTATCTTTTAAGCAGATAATAATAAGCAATGCTTAAGAGAAAACATGTTTGAAAATTGTTGGACTAAATAAACAGGTGGACTAATCAGAAAAAACACTGCTCAATAAAAATTCTAAGGCATAAAGCATTTATAAGGCAGTGTTTAATGAGAATATACTTTCATCTATTAACAGCTTTTTTCAAAATGATATAATCTGAGGCATAATCTGAGCCATCGACTCAGTAAGTGTATGTCATCGATGCAGACTGCTCATCTATAGCTTGAAACCGAGCAACACAGTCAAACTTGTGAAGTGAGATGAAATGGCATTCCTCTTTTGCCTAGTAGCTGTCAATGTTTCTAAAGAAACAAAATACAAAAGTATAGGGTGAGTGGTAGTTTTGTTACTGTACATGTTTAGAGAGAGCAGTAAAATTATGAGTGTAAACTTCCAACAGCAATTAATGCTCTCTCAGACAAAATACTGCCCAATTTTCTAGCATGCATGTTAAGACAACTTGCAAGGATCGCTGAACAAAATTTCTGTACTTGGGTCCTCTGGAGAAGTACAGCCCAAGGTACAAGACACAGGTACATATTATGTGTTAGAGAAAAGGGTGTGTGTGAGAAGGCTAGAGGGGAGGAAGTAGCAATAGTCAGGAAAAGCCTGCAGGCTAGTCTGACGCCTGTTACAGGAGAGGGGCAGAAGGAGATTTGGGAAGAATGGCTCAGACTGTAAAACATCCAAGAAAGACTTGGCCCAGTCAATAACGTTCCATGCCAAAGTTGCCCTCCGTAGGACCTTGCTTTCCAGTGCATCACTGCCCATTACCCACCCTGGGAGCAGCCTGGGCGAAGTGTCAACTTGGACCAGCACTGTTAAACATTTACAGGGTGACGGTGGGCAGCAAGGGAGGTGGAGGGGTGTCTGTCAGCTGACTCTGCTCCCTCAGCAGGAGATCTTAGCAGTGCATCCCCCTGTCTCCACCTTGTCCATATAGGGAAACTCTGCTGTAGAACTGTTAAAGATTCTAACCTGGCAGGCAGTAAATTCACCTAGGCCTTTTAATACATCTGAAAAACAAATCTCCTTTTTCTTCACTTTCACAGCATGATTTCTCCCTACAAGTACAGGGAGTCTTCAAATGAAGGATTTACATGGTTGATAGTTTGTAAAATATGTTATTCTAATAATATACTGATCCATTCATTAGACAAGCATGAAGTAATGAAGTAAGTGCCCACTGAATGCCTGGTAAAGGAGTTATCATTTCTTGAAAATATTATGCAAAGCACATGTACTTAATTCAGCTGGTTATTTTCAGAGTCTAGAGTTGCAGAGACAGGATTTTTTAAACCACTGCCTATGAAATGGAAGTGCTCAACAAGTATTTGGTGACTGGCACCATCTTGTGCAATTCACAAGTCACTCTGTAAAGTTCTATTGCACAAACTTAAACATCTCTACTCCAGAATCTTTATCAAATTAATGTATTTAAAGTAAATCAAATGTTTGAGAAGTGAGTTTGTAAGTGATTCAGTCATTTGACATTTCTAAATATTTTCTGCTTTAGGAAAATATATTTGGTTATATTTTTGTGAATTTTTGTATTTGATATATATATTTGAATTTTTATATTAAGCTGTCTTTGAGGAATAATGTAAAACTTAGAATACAAACTACACACTTAATGATCAGATTCCCTTGAAAGCAAAAATGCAATGTTTTTAAAGCACAGGGCATTTTAGCCTGACTTAAAAACATCTGATTTTTCTGTTTCCAGCTAACTATATGACTTTATAAATTCTGTTTCCAATAGGATCATATTCTATTAAGTTTAGAAAGAAAAATTAATAAAGCAAAACCATAACCTTAGAAACAGATGTACTATGTCCTTTTTTCCAGTCATGACATATAATACAAGGGTGTTTTATAACAGTAACTAAGCAGCAAACTGTAGAGATATTGTGGTTTTAAAAATCCCGTTTCTTTCATTTCTATAGACTTTTAAGAGACTGACAGTATCTGTTATCACAATAAAAAAAGTCAAAAGTACTAAAATCAGCCTCTACATTTACACACAATTTCCTGAGATCTTATAAATTATACTGTAGTACCATTTTTCATATCCCTTCTGAAAGATCACTGAGGAATTAGCTCTAGGGTTTAAAAAGTTGAATGAAGGTATATTTCAGCTCTGCAGGATTTATGCCAGCCATCAGATGCTACCCAGGCATAGGAGACAGACATTTATTATGAATTTGTCATCCTGGCCTAGGTTAGGTCTTGTTGTATAGCTTTATACTTTTAAATAATAGAAAATCATTACAGGTAATGATTATAGGAGGTCTTGATTTAATTGACCGATTTGGAAATTAAATATAAAGCATTTTTAATTGTTATTTTGTAAGTTTTTAGAGTTTCCAGTTACCCCTGTCAATTCCTAAGACATAACAAAACACATTTTTTGAAAGTGTGCATATTTAAACTTATTCAGTGAAAGTGAGAATATTTCCCTACTGAAAATTGCCTGTTTTTATTATTGTAAGAATTGGTCCACTGAACTTAGCTCAGCCTCCAAGGTCTCAGCGAGAATGCTATGATTAATGAGGTAGCCATTAATGTCAGTAGATTGAACAACCAAAATCTGATTATATTAAAGTGCTTCCCAAACATTAGGGTCACATTAACAGTTTATTGAAACAAGCTGATAAAATTTAAAATGGTCATCTAATTCCCTTGGGTTCCTAATTGTTGCATGATAAATCACTCTGTAGAGAAATCTATTACAATGTTCCAAATGAGAAAATGTAATTTACTGTACCATTACTAGGGTGTTTGAAGCACTTCAGTTCTTTAACGGGAGGATTTTGTTCAAATGAGAAAAAAATGTTCACATTTTTTAAAGGGTCTGGCCTTGAATAAAACCTCTTAATGATAAATCTTCCAGCTATGAATTGGGTAAGAAAACTGATGCGTTTTATGAGCCTGCATTATATAAAAACAAATTACATTAAAGTTCCTTATGAGTCGATTACTGAAAGTTCAGCGTGAATGAGCCTTTATTGATGCTCATCTACTCTTTAGAAGGAAGTCACTATAGAAATCAACTGCACCCTATAATGCTCATTGAAATATTTCTTTATTCTGGAAGTCTGGTTAAGTTCCCTCCAGAGAGTCATGTCTCTGCTTTTGAAAGATAATTTTGGGATCCAAGTAGAATAACTAAAATCTTTGCCTATTCATGGTTCTGGTCATATGTCAATCCCTAAATGTAGTATTTCCTGGAATGGCCCTGCAATTTTATATATTGTTAAGTAGTTGAGACCATGTCGTCATTTATTCCTGGAAAAACCACTGACCAAGAGAGGGAGGAGGAGGTGAGCATTTCTGGGAATGGCCTGTAAAGGTGGTGACCCCCATTGTTTTTATATAACTAATGACATAATTAAAGGAAAAGTATATAAGCACGTGGAAATAATGGGAAATTGTTAATCTATGCAGTGTTTATGGAGAGGAAATATTCTGGGATATGTTGGTCTAAATCACTAGAATTATTATTCGTATTCAAAGAAAAAAATATTTATGGCCAACTTTCTTTGACCCACTTCTCTTCCAGCTCAGTGAGGTTTGAGTCTCTCTCCACATTCTAAGTTGACTGCATATAGTGATTATATTTTGAATAACTGTTTAATTCCAAATCCTATCATAAAGTCAATGTACAATCATAAAACCATTGTACAATCAATGTTCAAGATATGCTTATTGAATGAATAATAATGAATTAATTCATTAAAAAAAAAAACATGAATGGATCTCCAAATAATCCATTGGTTATTTTCTGCCCAGTACTCCATGGCTGTTTTGCATATTTAATTTGTGATCAGGATGTCTTAAAAAATTCCTCTGATCCCTAATATATTTTTTTAAAGATTTATTTTTTATTTTATACATACAAGCTGGGGTACAGGCCAGAGGCGTGGGGTGGCGAGAGGGTTCACCAGAGACAGAATGGGGAGAAGAACAGGCAGATCAGAAATACACTGCTGAGGGGAGCAGCGGGCGAGGCAGGAGAGGTCTGCCGCACCATGTGGAATTCTCCCCGGCCAGGCGTTGAACTCGCGTCGCCGCTGCCGACAGCTCCACAGCACAGCGCTTAACTGCTGTGCCACCAGGGAGGCCCCTGATCCCTAATATTTTTAAATGATTACTTTGAATACCTTTCTCTTTCATATTCCCACATGTCCCACCAGGAAAGACTTGGTTGGAAAAGTAATGTTCAGTGCTAGTGCACCCAGTATATTTTAGAAACACAGAAGACAGAATGGTTTAAGAGTAGACTGTGGGTTCAGCTGCCTGGATGGGGACCATAGAGATAGCTGTCAATGCCCAGTTGATGGTTCACTTGTAGCCTAGATCAGTCTGTCTACAAGGGGTGATTAGCACCTGAGAGAGCAGGATTAACCAGTTTTTATTATTGGAATAATAATATTTTTATTGAATAGTTATTGGAATAACCAGTTGGGCCACAAAACAGTGACAACCAATCTTTAAATTATTCTTGTATTTTAAATAATCCCGGAAATTCTCAGATACACTTATTACATTTTTGTTACTTAATTCACAGTTGGAAAATTCTGAGTTGTGCAAGAGTATCCAGATACTTTATGATAATCCCTTCTAGATCTCAATGTCTTGGCTCAAGGAAAGGAAGACAGGGGGAAAAGTATGTAGAGCAAAAACCAACATCTGCATACAGAGAAAATATAAATAATTGTCTTAGTTAGGAATGGATAAATCACTAGTATGTCTTCAATCAAATATCAAACCCGTTCATCACACCCAGCAACTTTTATATGAATATGAATAAAATATATCTATATTGACTCCCTAGAGTTAAATGTCTGTGATTCAAGGCTATGGGATTAATAATTTAATTAGCAGAAGTATCTGCAGAATTTCAAAAATTTCTTCTTTGGCAAATGTGAGTATTTAAAACATATTTTCATTCAGATACTAGAACAAGTTTTAGAATCCAACATTCATATTTTAGACTTTAAACTGACATAACACTAACCTATTCTGATTACATTATTGACAGAATTATCACTTGAACTATTGATGCTATGTGTATGTGAATAAGTAACACTGTCATTAAAGGCAACAATATCATACTATAACCATCAAACTTGCAAAAAATAATAAAAAGAATAACAATTATGTGACATGATGGAGGTGTTACCACTATAATGTAATCATATTTAAGATATATTAGCAAACCTGCATGCTGTATACCTTAAATTTATACAATGCTAATGTCAAGTATATTTCAAATAAATTTCTGAAACACATTTAATGATGTTTTTGAATGTTTGAAATACATATGGAAGTGTTCCCCTATTCAACAGCTCTTGATAAATTTAGGTATTTCACTTCTTCAGTAAATTTTAATGTTGTATTTTGTTAATACTGCAGTGAGTGAGGTCAGATGAAAGAGGAGTCATTTGTCAATAGGGTTGGTAGATAAAATTACACAATACACAACTGAATTTAAATTTTGGATAAATAATGAAGTTTTTTAGTTATTGCAATTGATGAACAACAGAGATGGTAAGGAATGGAAGACTTTGAGAAAAAGTGATCAACTTTTTGGACTTTCTGTCACTCCTTCAAATGCAGAACAACCTTATAGCACATCCTGCTCTAAAGAGAAAAGAATCAGAGAATTCTGTTTGTTTTATTCTCAGGACTAAAATGTTATGTCCCCAAGACAGAAACAGTTATTTCATCATTGCCTCTCCTAGATATTAGGTTACCGTAGAGGCTTGTGTTTGGAGTAACCATTATAGAAGCCCAAGTGCCCTTCAATAGTTGGAAGAAACGGTGCCAACAGCAGCATCAAAAACCACAAGAGCCTCTTGCAGGTTGTGTTTCATACGTCTATGTACAGTTCTCACATTTTAAATTTTACATAATGCGTTTGTCTTATTAAAAATGGAAACAGGGCCTCCCTGGTGGCTCAGCGGTTAAGCACTGCGCTGTGGAGCCGTCGGCAGCAGCGATGCAAGTTCGACGCCCAGCGGGGAGATTCCCACATGGCCTGACAGACCTCTCCTGCCTTGCCCACTGCTCCCCTCAGCAGTGTATTTCCGTCGATCTGCCTGTGCTGCTCCCCACTCTCTGCTGAACCCTCTTGCTGCCCCATGCCTCTGGCCTGTACCCCAGCTTGTATGCAAAACTAGATAAATCTTTAAAATAAAATAAAATAAAATAAAATAAAAATGGAAACAAAGAGAAATTACTTCCATCCATTAATCTCCTCCAGGTGCTTTCTCTTCTTCTTTTTGTTTCCCAGCTGGTTTTTTATTTCTTATTTGTTTATTTGTTTGTTTGGGGGTTTTTGTTTGTTTTTTTTTGTTTTTGATTTTTTTGCTTTCCAGTCCCTGCATCTTTATCTGTTCTTGGAAACAAAATCAACAATAAAAAGAAAAAGCCATTAAACCAGGGAAAGCATGGTTATGGTTGCTGATTTAAGTAGCAGTTCATCTGAATTGAAGCTGCTCTCCTAAATTAAAAGATTGTTGGTTTATTGGAGGGTCTTATATATTTCTTATTCAACTGATGGCAGGTCACAAGTTTGAATTCCAGTCACCCATATGAAGCTATACCTCGACCTTGTCTGGCCAATGAGCCATCACTGGACTAAAATAATTTTCCATTCTATCCATTTATCCAAGTCAAACAGGAGCTAGTAACTCAGTGAATGAGAATCATCTATTTAAAGCAAGAGCTTGTTCTCCATTTATAACAGTGTTCCTTCAGCACTCTGAAAAAGCATTCTGGCACTGTCAGATGTGGGTTTGAGTTCCACCTTTTCGATTCACTTTGTTCGGTAGCCACAAGTAGTTTGAAATCCCTAAACTTTGGTTTCTCTTTAAATAATGGGGGAAATAATACACTTAGCTTGCAGTTGTATTGTTATTAAATTTATGTAGAGCAATACCAACCTATTGGAATTATGTTAAACTATTGGTGGGAATGTAAAACAGTAAAATCACTGTGCAAAGCATTTTGGAGCTATTTAAAGTTAAATGTATACCTACCATATTTACCTGTTCACTCCATTCCCAAGTATTTGCCCTAGAGAAATAAAGGCCTATGTCCATACTAGGACTAGATACCAACATTCATAAGTGCTTTGTTGGTGCAAGCTGTAATGTGGAAACAACACAAATGTCCATAAATAGGTGAACTGATGAATAACTTGTGGTATATTCATACAGTATATACTACTACTGAGCAATAAAGTGGAATGAACTAGTGATACATAAAATACCACAATGAATTTCAAGATTCATTTTGGGTAGAGGAGGCCAGAATCATACAGTCTGACTGCATTTATATGAAATGGTAGGAAATGCAAATTCTAATGTACAGTGACAGAAAGCACATCAGTGCTTGCCAAGAGATGAAAGTAGAGGGAAGAAAGGATAGCAAATGTTGTATAAGCAAACTTTTGGGACTGACAGAGTTGTATGTTATCTTGATTTTGGAGATAGTTTCCCAGGTTTACATATATCAAGATCAGTTAAATATTCACTTCAGAAATGTGAGTCCTATGATATCTCAAAATTGAAAAACACAAAATAGCAATATAAGCTGGTATATTAATAAACTCAGTTAATATCCAAAAATAAAGATGATTTTTGATTTTTCCATGAAGATGCAGGACGGTAATTCCTGTACACATTATTTCTAGGAATTTCCTTGATTCTGTGTTATTTCTCCCCCAAAATAAATTCACTTTTGTCTGGGGAGATAAGAAATATTTATAATTAATTATAAGTATCATTCTTTATAAGAATTAAAATTCATATTATATGAAATACGTAGATAGTCCAGTTTAATGCAGCAATATTATCATCATACTTATTACCTATATTTCATCATGATTTAATTTCTATATAATGAAAGAGTTGTATTATGTTTCTTTAGAACTAAATATGCTCAGTTCCTTGCATGCTGTGCTGATATCCAGAAATCTCCACCATAAATCACTGTTATTCCCAACTCTAATTCACCTTTTCTAGTTTACCCAACACCCTTGACCTCTCTTTACACATAATTTCATCTGCCAAATGATTCCTAACCTCTGCTCCTGCACTTCTAACAACACCATGAAGATTATGATTCCTTCTCCTTGCCCCATAAATCCTGAGCAGAATGGCTTGTTATCCCCTTTTGTCTTTTCAGCAGCACAAATCACCCAGGAGCATAAGAGAGACTGTGTGATGGGCCATTGGTTATGAATGACATAACTCTGTTCTTTTAATGAAGCTCTCTCACAAGATGCTAAGAATAGTTATTAAGATAGAGGGGGAAATGAGGGAAGAAAAGAATCAAGAAAGGAAAATGGGAGAGAAATACAACTAAATTCTATCAACTCTACACAGGCACTAAACAAGTCTAGTACCTGAGTTGCTTTATGAAATCAATATCTTTCAATAGAAAAAAAAAAGTCTTGTTTACCTGTCCAGTTTTCTAACACTCATTCAATTCACACATAGCAGTAAGAGCAGTCTTGTACAAATGTTTCCCATCCCAAGTCTTTTCAGCTTAAAGCCTTTCAGTCTTCCCAAGCTTGCCATTGATGATGACTGCTAGGGTCTGCGTACTTCCATACGGAACTGCCTTGTTTACCTCTCCAGCCTCACTTGGCATTGACTTTCCCCTGTATCATTTAGTTCTGAGAAACCCCACCTTCCTTAGAATGTCGTGCTTTCTCCCTCCACCTCATAGCCTTCACTTACACCGCTGCAACTCCCCATTTCACTAACTCCCCATCATTTTTTCAGGCAGGTTTTAGTTCATAAGTAAAGACCAGTGGAAATTATATACTTCCCTTACATACAATTATGAAAATTGTAAATTATACTTTTCCTTTTTGCCATTGACCAATTTTTTTTAAAGATTTATTTATTTTTGCATACAAGCTGGGGTACAGGCCAGACATGTGGAGTGGCGAGAGGGTTCACCAGAGACAGAGTGGGGAGCAGCACAGACAGATCAATAGAAATACACTGCTGAGGGGAGCAGCGGGCAAGGCAGGAGAGGTCTGCTATGCCATGTGGGACTTTCCCTTGCTGGGCATCGAACCTGCGCCGCAGCTGCCAACAGCTCTACAGTGCTGCACTTAACCCGTTGTGGTGCCAGGGAGGCCCCATTGACCAATTTTTAAATTTTGTATTTATTGATATGATTATGTGGTCAGTGTCTTATTCTAATATGTCAAAAGTGGTGAAGAAATTTTGTTAGTTTACACCCCTGGCTTTTTTTGTGTTTGGTTTTATTTTTGCTCTCCATTTTACTCTGTACTTATTCAGAGACCTAAGTACAGCAGTGACTGGCACGTAGTAGATATTAAATGGAAATTTGTTTATGAACATGTGAATGAATGGATAGAAAATGATTCTGTGGAATAGATTCTTACCCCCTCATTACCCATGAGAAAATTGAAGCTCAGAGAGTTAAATTGCTAAGTTAATACATGCTCCTTTATTTATAGATGAAATAACAAAGAAGATAACAGAGAAAATGAGCCAGGTGAAATGAAGGAAAACTTTCAGGGGAGAAGAACCCATGTCAAAAATATAAGGTTTGGTTTATTTTTAGTTGTACCGCAAATGTATTTCATTATGTTTTCTACTTTAAATCAGATAAGTGTCTGGTTAAGTTAGAGTGTTTGCTTAGATCCAGTGTTATTCCCTCAAAGCTAATAATCTCATTAATTTAGGTCAGTAATCCCCTTTAGGATATTTTTGTGCCCAATGTCATGTACACTAAGCCTCCCTCTGATTGCAGATACAACTCAGGTGGTCAGTTCTGTACATACATCATCTCCTCTATCAGATTTTGTTTCCCTTCAAGACTTTTTCTAAAGTCCAGGATCTTACTCCAGTAAAATCTGGAAGTGAGGAGTTAATAACTCCGTGGCAATGAGGCACAGTGGAGTGGATACAGGTCCCTGTCTTCCTGTCTTTCATAAGGACAATTGGGAGATGTTTCAACACTGGCTATAGAAGGTTCCCAGAGCTTCTTTCCCATTATCCTCAGTAATGACCATGTCACTCACCAATCACTTCATTATTGAATCCCTCCTTCTTAGTCTCATTCCTCCCTCTCACACTGCTTTTGAAATCCACTTATCTAAACCACCTGTACCCAAGTCCTTGTTTTAGGCTTAGTTTTTGGGGAAGTTTAAATTAAGACATCCCCATTTATTCAAGTATTTAATTTGGGCATAACTGGGCACTGGAGTGCAAATTAAAAATGTTCTTGTCCTTGAAAAATTGTGCTTAGCAGGGTATAAAGAAGTGTAAACATGATAAATTACAATACAATGTATGTCTTGTGATAGATAAAGCTTGTGACAAATAAAATTGGGAAATAAAAGATGGAGCTGTTATTTTGGTGAGAGGATCAGGGACAATTGAACAGATAACAAAGATTTGAAGAATCTTATGCAGGATCAATAGAAGTTTATTAACAAGATAAGGGGTAGAGACAAGGCATTAGAATCAAGTCTTCAGAAGCACACACTTAATCACAGAGAGACATAAAATATGTGAAACATTCTAAGCATCTGTAACATAGAGGTGCTGGGGTTGTACGAAGTATTCTGGGGCTGGTGATCAGAGTAAGGATGTCACAGGCAGTAAAGTGACATAAATGTCAGGATAAGTGTTTTTAGGATAAAACCCCCTGTCTTATCCTGTAACAATGTGTAAGTATCAGAAGTTTTTAAACAGGGTAGCTACAACATCAGATCTCAGTTTATGAAAGATTATCCTGTCAACCATGAAGAAAATGAATGAACTGAAGTTGGGGAAAACTGGAGACAGGGAGAGATTGTGAAGGTGATGTCAGTGAGAAGAATGAAGGAGAGGATTAAAGAGATCTGTTTTACCAAAACTGAGCTCTGATTGTCTCAAGCATTCCAGATATATCTTAGGTTGTTTGTCTTTAGTTAGGTACCCCCTACTGCCATAATTCTCTATAGTTTTCTCCTATATATGTAACCTATTCAGTCTAATTAATTAAATCTTATACGGTAAACATTGGGGCCCTGTTGTCTTTTAGGTTCTTCAGGACTAGATTTAAGAAGGAGATTTGCAAGTGAGAAGTTGATTGGAACACACCTCCTGAAGTCCATACCTGTAGCACAGTGAAGGAGGAAAGGCAGGGCAGAGGGAAGATTTGAACTGTGATACACTCTCAACAAAGGTCTCTCTGCATACACAGTGCGGGAGCTCTAGAGGAGGATAGTCATTCAGAGGAGAGGTTTCTACCTCTCAGCAAGGGGACTGGGCCTTTATACACTGCCCTCTCCATTTCTCCCCAAGTCCTGGCATGTGAACTGTCCCTAAGTAGGAGCAATGACCTTGAACAAAGGGCCGTCCAGAAAGGGATTCAGCTGAGATCTGTCAGCTGCCAACACTCCTGACATCAGGAAGACTGAGTATCTTGGTCCTGAATGGATGATCTGACAGCAAGCCTGGTGGCCACGAAAACCCCCCATTTGCACCCTGTCCCATTTATTAAGTTAAGGTTCCAGCAGATTTCAATGAGGTCAGTTTTAACATAGGCACTCCAAGTTTGGTAACACTTGAATATGATCAACATTTTAAAACAGAAAGGGAGAATAAAGGCTTATTTTCTTAATGAGATTATGTTGGTGTTCATTAGAAGTTCAAAATATTGTATAATCTTAACTGGAATCCATGATTTTCTGTTTGTTTTCTTTGAAAGTTTTGTCCAAAACCACCTATGAAAAACGTCTAAAATTTTCTGAGCAGTAGCACTAAGAAGCCTCCTTGACAGAAATTTTCCCTTCTTTTAAATTATTGTGGATTCAGACTGTCAAGTAATGAGTGACCAACTCTAGTACTGAGAAAACACATTTAAAATAAGTTACTGTATTGAATTGCAATTTGAGGTGGCCATCCACAGTCAGAGGCTGCCCTAATATGAATAAATAACCAAACCCGGGTGTTTTCTACCATTCAGGTGACTGAAAAACAGTATTTGAAGTCAATATTCTACAATGTAGCCAGGACATTAAATTCCCTCTCAAAAAAAAAAAAAAAAATCCCCACCCAGTTGCCCCAAAGAGGCATTTGATCTGTTATGTTTTCAAAACGGTCTGTTCCAGTTTACTAATTTTCAAAGAATTTCCATTTAAAATCTCAAGGTATGCCATCCTGAGACATACATTTTCCTCATCCTCTTTTGAAGACCTTCTTTGGTAGCATTTTCAAGCTCTCATTCAAGGTACCCATAAACTTCTACTAATAATTTGGGGTAAAAAAGAATAGCATATTTGAGACTTTGTTTTCCTAAATATTTATTTTAAATACTACATTTTCACAGTGGTTTTAATCCTAATGTCATCCGTAAAATAAATCATTATGTGTACTTCATGTGATCTTTTCAGAATGCAATAAAACAGATTGTTTTTAATGGCTGTTCCAGCAATGAAAAATATCTGTGTTAGGTGGAAACAACAAATTGATGCTTTTTCAATTCCTTTTAATGGCATGAGGATCTTTGCAACCTGCTGTGAAAAATATTCTCTTAATGATAGGCCTGTGGCACAACTTAAGGAGTCATCAAGAAATAAATGCGCCGCTGTCTGGTTGGCAGCTTGGTGTCCCTTAATTGAAGTGTTATAAGATTCTGTGCGGAGGAAAGCCTCCAGGGTTTCGTAGCTAAATGGCACGGACACCTCTGATGAGACATGCAGATGAAGATGTGTCAATACAATCTTCACCAATTTGCTGTAATAGCAGGGACTGATTAATTTTATAACCACGGGTGCTTCTATTAGCTAACCTAAGGAATGATTTAGACTTTATTAAGCAACTTATTTCTATCTTTTTTCAAAAAAGACTACTGCAACATAGTTTATCTCTGAGTGCTGCACCATGGCACATTTTCTAATAAGGAGTCAAAATATATTATTAAAGAAAGGTCCAGGAGTTTTCCTGGGCTTATAGGAGGCTTAGCATCAGTAAGTTTTGAGGACTTTTAGTATATCAAGTACACTTCAACATTCTTGGAGTTTCTCAAAACTAAAAGTAACTTCATATCTGAAGCAATTGAGGTGGCAGCTCTAAAATACATTTTTAATGTGCAAAAAATTGAAGTAACGGAATCAGTAGTATGTGGCTGTATATTTTTATCTTTTTCTTGATATAAAATTGCTTTAATATTTTATCGTAATTGCCCTTGGACATCTAACATCATTTGGTTACACATAATCAACTAATGCTTTATATTTTAGGGCTTTGTCCAATAAAAAATTAATTATCATGCATGGGTGGGCAATGTATTTGGAGATTGAGCTACATGGTTTTATGCATAAAACAGGCTCTAGTTTATATATTGAAACGAAAATTGCTGTAACATTCACAGTGCAATAAAAATCAGATACAAAGAGTCATTTAAAACTTCTGAAATGAGAGCTCAGGGACACACCTTTGTATTTTTCTTTAACTATAAAAAGAAATGAGCCTGCATTTACTATAAGTTGAATTTCCAGTAAATTTATTTTAAAAAAAAGTACTGGGAACCCATTAAAAGCCATTTTATTCCACAAGCAAGCTACCCAACGAGACCATTATTAGTACTTAATACTATTATAGAGCTTGGTATTGTAAAATGCCTATTGTAGGAGATGTGATATTCAATAAATAATAATCCACATCCTTCTCTCATCACTGACAATGTTTATAAATAGCCTTTGGAGGGAAGAACAGACACGTCTCGGTCCCATTGCAATGTTCTTTTCTCCTAGATCATAGAAATAGTGACAGTGACTTTGAAGAGATCTGTATTCTCAAATTTGATCCAATTTCCTTTCAATAGGCAGTATTCATGTATAACCAAAATATACCTAATACCCTGGGTCTATCTTAGAGTAGAAAAATTTAATGATTACACTGTATCTCAATCACCCTTCAATAATGAGGTCTTAATTTGATTAAGGAACTTCAAATGGCTGTGTTAGAACATAAAATCAAAAGATTCCTTTTAACCTCCAATATAGGAGAGATAAAAATCATATGATTGAAGAATTTAGAGAATAAATTAATATTATATAAATGAAGTACATTTTCCAAGTAAAATTCAAACACTAGTCTGAAAAGGCTCTGAATTTTACCCCTGGTTTAGTAGAGTTTGCTGTTCTGGGAATTGACTGGTTGGGTTTCAGTTCTGGCCTTGTTACTGAATTGTTATGCAGTTCTTTTTTTTTTTTTTTTTTTAAAGATTTGTTTATTTATACATACAAGCTGGGGTACAGGCCAGAGGCGTGGGGCGGCGAGAGGGTTCACCAGAGACAGAGTGGGGAGCAGAACAGGCAGATCAGAAATACACTGCTGAGGGGAGCAGTGGGCGAGGCAGGAGAGGTCTGCCACACCATGTGGGATTCTCCCCGGCTGGGCGTCGAACTCGCGTCGCCACTGCCGACAGCTCCACAGCGCAGCACTCAACCGCTGCGCCACCAGGGAGGCCCTGTTATGCAGTTCTTAACAAGAGAAACATTTTCTCTATTGGAAATACCAGGAACTGCATTAGAACTTTAAGATGGCAGTTCTCGCTGTCATTTTAAATTAGGACAGGTTATGATGAGCACACTTCTTTTTTTTGAAGTAACTTTGGTTTACAATGTTATTCAAACATTGTATTTTTGAGGTATAGAATCTCCCCGCCCCCACCTTTTTCTGGTGTTGTTATCTTTCTCTGTACTTTGTACCCTTCCCTGCCCCTCCCCCTCTGGTAATCTATGTTTTACAGTCAGATTTTTAGGGTTTGTTATTGGTTTGACTTTATCCAACTCTTTGTTTCATTTTTATATTCTACACATAAGTGACACCAATTTTTATATGTCTTTCTCCTTCTGATTTATTTCACTTTGCATTATTCCCTCCAGTTCTATCCATATTGTTGCACAGGGCAAGAGTTTATCTTTGATGTTACAGTATGTATGGTAAAAGAAAAAAAGAAACACTCTGGGACCATGGAGATGGATCACAGGTGAATTGGTGGTACTACCCTAGGGGAATACAAAATGTAAAAGACATAAATAACAATAAAAATATATATTAAAAAAAAAATAAATCTTTAAAAAAAATGTAAAAGATATAAATAACAATAAAAAAAAAAAAAAAAAAGAAACACTCTGGTTCCAGTGATATTGGAGATTTATGTCCCCTTCGGAGATTTATGTCCCCTTCGGAAGAGAAGACATTTTAGGGAAGTTCTTGCCCATGATCCAAAGGTTACCAGAGATTATAAAGATAGTATTGGATATGTGACTGAGTACTGAGTGACTATAACTGGCAACTTAGAATTGTCCATCCACACCAGAGGAGTAAAAGTGAGAAAGGAGGAACTAGAACAAGAAGGGAGGGAGCACAAGGGTCTATGCTGTGGACTGTGGGTTCTTTGGTGGTGAGTGCACTGTGGCAACAACACCTGAAGGAGGACCCTATGCTTCTATAATGCAAGCAACGATGCAACATTAATTCAATTAAAAAAATAAAAATAAATATTTTTTGCACTTATGATCATTTTATCGCTTATATATTTTTTGAAATTCAGCTTAGAATTCCAAACCACCTGTAATGTGCAATGCGTTATCATCTATTTGTAACATAAGAAATATATGGAGGTGTTTAAAAGACTGAATAGAAATGTTAGGTGTTTAGACAGTTTGTTTACTTGGTCAAAGTTTTCAAATTTGTGTGAAGAATAAAAACAGAGTTTGTGTGATGATTCCACAAAACAGATTTAAGAAAAAATAGGTAAATTATCATTGGTAATTTCAAAGCACTTTTTTATTGTATACACCATTGACCATAACTGCTGGCCATGCAACCACATACATGAATACTTATTTATAAATTACACACACATACTTCTGAACTAGTATAATTATTATACTACATATATAAAAAAGAATTTTTTAAGGATAAACTCAAAATATACCTAAATAATACCACTGTTTTTTAGTTGTTTATCTTAATGTATCACCGCACACACTTTCCTGAAATACAGTCTCTCCATTTGGAAGTTCTGAAAATATTCTACCAGAATAAAATGACAGTTCATAAAAAAAGAAAACATTGGAGAAAGAAAAAAAAATTTGGAAATAAAGAAAAAATATAACCACAGAAGGGACAATGAAAGCATGAAAAACTACTGGAAATGAATAACTAGTAAACTGTAATCAATGTGAAAAGACTAACATAGGAAATAATATGAGCATCGTAAGGCAAGATGTTGGGTATAACACTTAAACATATGGAGTATGTGCTCATCATAGAGAGGTTTTTATTGACCCCTATATAGGCTGAGACAGTTTCCCTATTGGGAAATCTGATTTTAGAGTGTACAAGTGAAGCCAACAAATTACAGAGAAAACATCCGCCTGCCTCCAGATCTGGCCAAGGTCTTCCCATGCACAGGAGCCAAGCGTATATTTCCACCAACAAGCATTTATGAATGACCATATTTTGTCCTCTGGGGGGTTTGCTTGTTGGACTCCATATCTCATAATGAGGTTGTTAATTGTGTTTACACACACACAAAAATGAGTAAATATATAAAACATGTTAACATATTAATAACTTATAGGGCTAATAAAACATGCTGATTTTGGCAGGTTTAGCTAAAGATCATTTAAGTCATTATGGCAAGGTTTCTCAGCTGCCTTTGTTGGTAAAAGGAAACAGATCTCCAGCTTTGGGTGGATGATTCCCAGTGTAGTTCCTGGTCTTAAAAAGGAGCTTAGCTTCTTGAATGTTGGGCTAATGAAATGTTAAGATAAGCAGAGATAGAAATGAATTACGCATTCTCTGTAATTTTAATTTTGGTAATACTAGGAACACTAATGTTTGCATCATGGAGCTAGTCATTTATTACCATTACTTAGTGGAGCCCTATCTAAAGCCAGGTAAATTGAGGTGGCCTGTCCCCTGTCTACACAGGTAGCCACGGGGATAATAAACCCATGCACGTGACCATACTTTTACATGTTTTCATAAGGGAAAAACCTATGATCATGAATGGGGAGTGACTGAAGACATGCCAATGAGATCATACTTTACAATTCATTTTTTAGCATGTGTGCATGGGTTCTACAAAAAAAGTCAACTGAATATTTTATCTTCCCATGCATTCATTTCATATTTCTTTTAAGTATAAATGCATAATCCATAGCAGAAATTCTCAAACCTTTGGTCTCCAGAATCCTGTATATTCTTAAAAAATTATTGTGGATTCCAATGAGATTTTTTCCCATCTGGATATATCTGTTGACAATTACTGCTAAATTCTTAAAATATCTAATTATTAACTTATTTTAAAAGAACAATACATTCAAAAATGTTAAAATGACACTTTAAAAAATAAGCAAACCAAAAGAAATAATAGTGAAGAATGTCATTTTTAACATGACTTTCATTTTCTTTAATGTCAGACTCATGAAAAGATAACTGAAATCTAATATCTGTCACTGCTTTCCATCCATTGTGCCTTGATATTTAGTTAAAACTTAAGAAGAAAACCCTGCTCATAGTGATTTTAGAAGAGAGAGTTATTTAATAGCCCTTTCCGACAATTGTGGATTTTCTTCTTTGATACTATACTAAAACTCCAGTGGAGAGTTCTTAAATGTTATTGTAATGTGGAATATGAATCTGGTATCATTTTTTGGACAGGTGTGGGGTTTGGGGAGCGGTCCTTGAGTAACCTCTGAGAAAAGTTTCAGCAGAATTCCCCTTTCATCTACAGCGAGTTTCCCCATGAGGCAAAGACTTTTGGTTATATCCAAAAGGTCAGGCTTGTTATTTTAAAAAAGAGAAGAACAATACACTTGCAGACACAAGAGTGTAGAAAGAGCTGCCCCTGAAAGGGACAGGTTTGTTAAAAGAGACACCTGCATAGATACAGATTAGCAGGAAAGCTGCATTTTGCCAGTGCAGAAAATGTACTGATACAGTGTTCTTTGTGGGAAGGATTGTTTGTGGAATGGTTATCTATTGCTAAATTAATTAGTTCTAGGGTCTAACTAGGTTAATTTGTAAGAACCTGTGACTCTCTTCAATGGCTCCCCATCTCCATATCCCTGCCTCTGGTTTGCACCTCCAGACACTGTCTATAGCAGTCTGATACTTGCTATGGCAGTTGGGAACTAAGAATTTTTTTATTTCTATTTCTGGTTTAACAATTATGACAATTATGTCCATCATTTCTCCTCTCCACCTCCAGTATCTGCTCTTAAATTCCTTTATCCCAAATTTTCTACTCTTAGCCTCCACCAAAACCATATCAATGGATTTTTTGGTGTGTGCTGTATTACAGGTTTTCCTATTGTTTTGACCTTTTTTTTTTTTTTAATCTTTAGATGATTTTGTAACATCCCATATTGGTAATTTAAAAAAGTATTGCACTAACTTCTAAATATCAATGCTTTATTTTATAATGCCATGATACATCATGTTGCCTTTAGAAAATTCCTCTCTAGACTCATGAGAGAATGAATGAAAAAGGCAAACATGTATTCATATTATTGTGAACATAGTTTTGACCTTGCAATGCCCAAAGGACATCTGGATCACACTTTGAGAACCACTGATTTACAGGTACTTTCTGAGATGTTAATGAAATTGTTGTGAGCACCAATCCACACTTCACTCTGGACTGCAAAGCCCAGCCGTTTGATTGCCCAGAAGCAGAATGGGAACTCCTCGAATGCCCACAGGGATACCTGTTTTGGGTCCTCAGGCAGAGGAGGTACTTCCTGCATGGCTTATCATCCTGAATGTAAATGCCTTGATTCTTTCCATATCAAATGTTCATTATAAATATGTAAAGCTGGCTTTTTCTTTATTTTCTTAAACAAGATGCAGGAGATTAAAATTTTTTTTTCAATTGTGACTATGGGAAATTTAAAAGTATATAAAGAAGGAAATTAAACATTAAGAGGATGCACCTCAAACTGCTTTTAATAAATAAGGTAAACTTGAAAATTAGAATTATTTGCTAATATTTTAAATAATTCAACATGGATGTGAAATCTTTGAATACAAGCAAAGTTTTGGAAAACTCTGGGCACTCCTTCAGCAGCGCTGTGGGGAAAGGTGGTGCTCTCTTCTGTCGAATTACCTCATGCTTATAATTCTCTATGTCACTAGTGTTACCTCCATCAAAAATAGTAAACATTTTTTAAAATAGTAATAAGGTCTGCATCAACAAGACATGCAACATTACTGTATTTCTTCATGGTATTTGGGGAAAATGAAAGAAGTCTCAAGTGAATGAAGAATGAATGAATGAGTTTAACTGCTTTTCCTAATAAACTTTGCATTACTGGAACATTGTTCCCTGATAAATCTCAACATCTGTAGTAAGTCACTATGCACCATAAATAGGAAATAGAGTCAAGCTTATATTAAAACTTTGGAAAAAACACAATAAAATGTCTATATTAAAATAAATTAACTTTCTTATATTTGAGACTGACAACTGACCAAAACTTATTACACACATTACATGATATAATAAAAATAGTTGCTCTGGCTACATCTGAAAGTCTTTGCAGCTGCAGGGGTACTTCTTGGAAATAAAGTTTGTGTTTACACAGGTGCAGACATATTTTACAAAAAAAAATTATGCACTAGGCAAACAGCTGCCTATCTGTTTTCTTTGGCAGAGCTCTTTCCAACTGAAACAATTTGTATCAAGCACATCTACATTGCTCTGTGATACCTCTGTAAATAATACAGAAAAATTCCTGTACAAGAAGAGGTTTCTCATAATATGTCTTTTAGAAGAACTATTAAAGCAGGAGCCACTTGATTGGAGCCCGCTAAGAAAACTCTGCCCTTAGTGAAATGTTTACCATCTAATATTTTGTGTGTAAGCTGCTGGAGAAACATTAATTTTGTCAGGAGCAACTATTAAGGGCTTTATCTACTCTAGCAATTTAAAGGGAATAATGATTGGCACAGAGAGTCAAAAGGTTAACATTTTCCTTAACAACTTAGTATTCTATTCAAATTTTAGTTCCATTGTATAGATTGTTATACAAAATGTATAATTATGAAATAGATATTCTTTTATTATTTTATTGTTATAATTAAATGAAATTATTCTGAGAAGTCATATAAAATTATACTTGGGGGAAATATTTTGATTTAGTTTTAAGTCAACATAATTTATACACTGTGCACTTTTTTCATATTGAAATCAGACATTCTTTAAAGATGGTATGAGGGAAAGAGTTCATTTATTTCTGCACAAAATTTATGCTAAATGTTACCCATATACCTGATAGTTGTAACTATGTTTCAGGCACTTATTGTTCTGGGCACTGAGAATAGTGAACAATACAAACAAAAATCTTTGCCCTTAAAGAACAAATACACTTCCAAAGGATTTATAAATTACTGCTGTCAGCTCCATGAAAATTAGTAAAATTGATCAGAAATGTGAATGATCTAAAGAAGAAATGATAGTGGCAGTGATGAAAAAAAAGTTTGACCCAAATTCTTTATATTAAAGTTTATTCATGTTAGATCAGTTTATTTTCCATCAGTAACTTTTGAATATTAACTTGTAAGAGTAGGGGAGCAAAAATCTGTAACTCCAAAGTATGTGGCAAAAAGTTGATTCATGGGAGGGATTTGGAAATCAAGGTAGAGGTTGCTTTTGTTAAAGACAATTATATACAAACTTCTCTCTTTGTAAGGGAATCTCCATGAAAGACCTTATGTCTTTTTTTTTTTCTAAGATTTATTTATTTATGCATATAAGAGCTGGGGTGTAGGCCAGAGGTATGGGGTTATGAGAGGATTCACTAGAGACAGAGTGGGGCGCAGAACAGGAGGATCTACTGAAATACACTGCTGAGGGGAGACAGGAGAGGTCTGCGGTACCTGTGGGTTAACTCACTGGCTGGGCATCCAACTTGTGCTGTAGTGGCTGTCCTTAGCTTCATAGTACTGAGACTTAACCCTTGCGCCACCAGGGAGGCCCAAGAACTTATATTATGTCTTTATCTTTTTTGGGTGCAGAAGACAGAACTTAAATCTGTGTGTCTTGTTTACTGTGCCTTCTTTGGTAAACTCCCAGCTGGCCTTCCCCTTTCTCCCTTCAAACTTCCTGTCTTAGCTCAGCTATTTAAGATGGCTGGATCATCTTCCATTTTTACAGGAGGTATAATGCTATAGTTAAACCTCATTTTGACCTTTTCGCTTATCAATCTATCTGATACTTGTTTAGCTATTTGCCAATCTAGAAAAACCCAGAGGGTCTGAGGTGATTTCCTTGGTGCCGAAACAAAAGGGATCCAGGAATTAAAATCTTCATTTTCTCCTAACTAAGGTAATCAAAAGAATAATCTCAATTATTTAACCTAGTTATAGGGAAAGCTTCTAAATAAATCTCTCATCCAAAACAGTTTCCTTGGCCTTCTCTGAGATTTCCAAATGGAGATCAGTTTTGAATGAAATCGCTTCCACCATGACTAACAAGGGACCCAATCTAGAGCAGGTATCACAAGTCTGAGACTTATAAATTTCAAACACATGAGACAGAAGCATTCCTAAACAATCTGAAGTGTAAGCATAGATTTTAGCATGCTAAGATATTTTGTGGTATAGAATATATTTCTATAAATGGCTCACTGTTCAATAGTACAAGACCATGTATTATTGAGTACATTATAATATATAATAAGTATTACAAGAATACTTTATTTGAACCTTTAGGAAAATGTATTAACTGTTTTAGGGCCTCCCTGGTGGCACAGGACTTGAGTCTCAGTGCTACCACGATATGGCCTCTGCGGCCTGAGCTTGATCCATGGCCAGGGATCTAAACCACATGGCACAGCAGACCTCTCCTGTCTCGGCCACTGCTCCCCTCAGCAGTGTATTTAAGTCAGTCTGCCTGTTCTACTCCCCACTCTGTCTCTGGTGAATCCTCTCACCCCACTCATCTCTGAAATCTTAAAAATATAGAAAAGAAAAACACATTAACTTTTTTAAACAGGAGTTTTGAATTTAATTACTTTAGTGCTATAGAATTGGATCAGCCGTCTCAAAAAATATTCAGTTTTTTCCAAGATGTCCAGAGTAGGCCTTTCTAATACACGTATAGAATAAAAAAGGGACTTCAATATTTTGCTCTGCTGCAAATTGTCTTCTGCCCTGACAGGGCTGCCTCAGGGACCAAAAGTCAGGGAGACAATGGCATTGTTTGCAGTGAAGAGATCCTGTGGTGAGAAACAAAGAAAACGTCTCAAAAGTCTGCAGTCCCAGGCTGTCCCCATCCTGTTTATGAGTTGCTGGAGTAGCAGCATGAGATACTGGCCTGCCTACACCATCCTGTCTGTAGGGGCACCTTTTAGGATAAAAGATTCAAATAACCTTTGATCCTTATATCTTCCCAGATACAGGTAATTCTGACTGAACTGACTTTGTAAGATCAAAGATTTGCTTTGAAGTTATGAACAATTCTTCTTCTTTATAAATTTAGTCTGTTAGAATCCAACCAAGATGAGTTAACTGAAAATGTCAGAAATTAACTAGATGTCTTCTTTTGTTTGTTAAGGAACAATTATGTGTTTTTTCTGTAAATGTAACTTACCTATTTAAATGGGAGACCAGGCTTTTGAGGTGGGAGTGAGTAATTCGGAAAAATCAGATGATGTTCTCCTTGGCCGAGGCTCCTCAGTTTGGCTCTGAATAATTTCTTTAATAAATTTCTCTTTTATTAAATTTTGCATTTGTTTCACAGCAGTGAAATAGCAGCTGATACATCACACCTTGGCGTGAAGAACGAAAATCAGTAGAGGCCCTTTGGATCTTGGGAGAAACTGTGACCTTAACCTTAAATAATGAAGATTACCTAGATTTAGAGGTACTTCCAAAAGTAACCTTTTTATCATAAAAACCTATCTAGAGGCAATTTTTTGTTATATGAACTTATCAGCTCCTTGTCAAATGAAATCCTGTCTCCTTGATGCATCAAACTCCTACCTCATTCCTTAACACAGGGTATAAACTCCATTTTGTTCTATTTACTTTTGAATTTATAGCCATGAAAATTCTCCATCAGTATGTTATTAAATTTGGTTTTTACTTTTTTTTTTTAAGATTTATTTATTTTTGCATACAAGCTAGGGTGCAGGCCAGAGGTGTGGGGCAGTGAGAGGGTTCACCAGAGACAGAGCGGGGAGCAGAACAGGCAGATCAACTGAAATACACTGCTGAGGGGAGCAGTGGGTGAGGCGGGAGAGGTCTGCTGCGCAGGAGAGGTATCGAACTTGTGCTGCAGTGGCTCTGGCTCTTCATAGTGCTGCACTTAACCCTTTGCACCACCAGGGAGGCCCTGGTTTTCACTTTTATTAATAGTCTGATGTTAATTTTTTTGCATATCCAGCCTAAGAACCTAGTAGGATGGGGAAATTTGCCCCTGTATCTTAAAACATCAAAAAATTTATTTATCCATCGAATGGTTTCACTTATAACAGGACTGTAAGGAAACCAAATAGGAGAGAGACAATCAGTGGGGGGGGGGGGGGTTGCGGGGGGAGGGAAGGAAAAGGACACAGGATGGAGTAGAAAAGAACACAAGGGACCATGGAGAGGGATCACGGGTGAATCGGTGATGGGCTACCCAAGGGGAATACAAAATGTAAAAGACATAAATAACAATAAAAATATATATTAAAAAAATTTATTTATCCATTTTTTGTATTGTAGCTTAAGTTCTACACAAAATTAAGTAATACATTAGTTGAAAGATATATGTATTTTTCTTTGACACATGCAGAGTATTTCTGTGTTCTTAAAGTGGCCCCAGCTGATCTGAAACCAAAACCAGTTCTCCTCAATATGATGAAGGAGAATGAATGGACAGAAAGTTCTTCATTTTGTGCAGTGTCCTAAAATTCTGGAAAGGGTCAATTTAAATGCCTCTGATGTTAACTGACCTGTGTAAATAAAGCATTAGTCAGGAAATACAGAAAACTCACCAACCCTGCACAATATCTAAGACATGTTAACTGTGTCCTAAGATTAAAATGGGAACTCAGGTTAATTTTTTAATAAATCACAGTACATCATCATCATCATCATCATTCTCTCTCTCTCTCTCTCTCTTTCTCTCTCTCTCTCTCTCTCTCTCTCTCACACACACACACACACACACACACACACACAACACCCCACAAACACAGGGCCTGATATTGTTTCTAGGTCTCTAGAACCTGAATGCAAGGAAAGCTACTTGAATATCTTTCACAGACTTTCAAGTTTAAGTAGTGAGGAAAATTGAGCTAAAATCCTACATACAAAGAGATTCCTCTCATTACCCTTCTTCAGAATGACTCTTCTGTGATGGAAAGTTATACTCTCAGGAGTAATCCACAGAATTAGCTGAAGGGGATATGCTGTGGTCTCTGTACTGTTAATTACTTTTCAAAGTGCGGTCTCTTGACTAGTTTTTATTTTTTTCTTAGAAATTTTATTATTTCCCCACAATGAGTATATCTGGTTTACAAAGAAAATGAATGAGGTTTCACTATAGAACCAAACACCAGTAGAGAAAATTCTTCTTTTTAACATTCTTTTATTCTTCCTTCTACTTCTTTTTCTTTTCCCTCTTACTTTTCATCGGTCTTTCAAAATGTCCTTTGTAAAAAGCATTAACAATACAAAAGTGCATAAAGATAACTAAAATCCTCCGGAATGCTACACTCCAGGTATGGTTGCTTCTAAATTTTAGTATGCTTTCTCTCAATAATTTCATGTGTTTTTTTTTTTTTTAATAGTCCAATGTTACTTAAGTAGTCATACTGGGCCAGTAAAAAAGAGTTTGTTTGGGGTCCTTAACAGATACCACTTTTAGTTTTCACACAGAGACATTGATTCATATTTTTACCATGTTTAAAAGTGCTCATCTCATTTCATTATTGCCAGTAGTGTGTATATTTTAATCCTTCTCTGCATTTGAAGTTGTTTTGATTTGTATATCTTCATTACTAGTGTTATAGAACAGGGTGAGGAGCACCCCAGGACCCCCAAACCTGCCCATTCTAATCAGCTGCATTAAGACAAAACATACTCTAGTGTGTTAGATCTTGAATGGAAAGGAACTTTAATTAAATTAGAGTGCAATACAGAAAAGACAAAGAATAAAGTTTCCACATCAAGCACCTGAAGTTAACCATAACCTCTTGGGTAAATGCCCAACCAAACAGGGTTGGCCACTCAGGCCCAACAGCCTGCTACAAGACTAAGTCACCTCCTGATGGGTATCCATAGGAAAAGGGCAGAGAGACCAGACAAGTCCGAAAGGAAAAGAGCAAAATCAAAATCAAGACAAAAACTGCCATTGTTAACCTCCCCCTGGGTCTCTCACCCACATCTGCTTCAACCAGTCCAGGACCAAAAAGCCAGTGCAGCTTCTTCACTTGTCTCTCTGTCCCTTGTGCCTCCTCAGGCTCTCCTGGCTCTCCATCCTGCTTCCTTTCTTCTCCAGTCTCCCCTCCAGCTTCTTCTCCTCCCTGCTCAACTCCACCCTCCCTTGGTTGGGGCAGGAAACCTGGAACCTCCCCTTTCCCTGGGGACCCACCTGTTACACTGGTTAATTTTTCTCATATACTTGGTCCTGCAGTTATTCATGCTACATTGAAGATTTTTTTCATTGATTTTTATTCCTTATGTTCTAACATTGTTCATTTTCATAATGGTTGTAAATATTCTCATTTCCCCATTTGCATTTTAGTTTTATTATTTTGTTTAGTGGATAGAAGTTATTAATATTATATAGTCTAAAGGGTTGATATTTTTGTTTTTTATGTTCTTTTATACTTGTAAAGACATGTATATAAAGATTTAAAAAATCAACTGCATTTTATAGGCTCTTTTCTTTTTACACTTTTCTATTTGTAAAATATAATTGCCTAATTCACATGGAATTCATTTTTGTGCTGTGAATTGAAGATTTGACACATCTTTATCACTTTACCCTGATAATTTTTGCTTAGAGTGTTCACTCCTGGCTGCTAGTATTGATATATTACTCATTTTCCCTTAGTCACACCAGAATCTTTGTCTATTTTGTCCACTGCTGTGTTCTCAGGACTGGAAAATTGCTTGGTGACATGCTCAGTCCTGGGTAAATATCTGTTCAATAGATAACTATTATATAACTTATATAACGTGATTATTTTGTAAAAGAAACATATTTTTCTGAAATTTCTTACTGAAATCAAAGTGGTTGCTAGAGCTGAATTGTACCAAGGTTTTGAAAATAATTTTTCATTGGTATGATTCAAAAAATCAAAACTGACAATAAGCCCAATTAGTAGTTGAGGTGACCAAGTCAGGCAGGGGGGGTCCACAGTCTCCTTGAACTCAGTTAACATTGAAACAGGCTCTAGTCATTTGGCAACTTAATTTATAGTTGAGTCAAAAGAATATTGAAAAACAGGAGATCTTCTAAAAAAACAAAAGAACATTTTATCTTTACATTTCACCTTAAATTTCTACTGGGAGTAATAAATTTTACAAGTTAAATGTTACCCCCACTATAGTCTTTGAAAGCAACATTCTTAAAATATACTTTTGGTGCCTCATAAAAGAATTATCAAATTTTGTATAAAAATAACTTTATTGCACCAATTAAAACTTAATTATATGATTAAAGCTTAATTATGCCAATTTTATTCATTACTATACATAAACTTAACAAATTTGCAGGATATTTTTCCTCCTTGGAAAAATGAAAATGCACATGCATTTCATTAAAAGTACAAATTATTTTCTCTAAACTATTTTCTTCAATATTAATCTTCATTTAAATTTCATGAAATTTACAGTCTGAAAAGTAGACTTACACTATCAAGTTGTCCTAAACTAACACAAAAGTTTTCCAATAACCAAAGAGCTAAATAATAATCATGTTCCGTTAATGTTTGTATCCAGGTTGACAAAACTGGTTCATGTCCTTTTTTATTTTGTTATTTTTTAATAGAATCAACACTGCATTATAATCTTATATAAGCCAGGTGTTTATCATTGAGAATCATGTGTATATGCCATATTAAGTGCACCACTCAAAGTCCAAATCTACCCTTTGCCATACACTTGTCCTCCTTTTTCCAATTTAGTCATTCCCATCTCCCCTTCCCACCTGGTAACTGCTATTTGGTATTATAGTCCAAAAGTTTATTTTTATTTTACTTTGTTCATGTTTGTTTTCTCTGTATACCACGTGTGAGTGAAATCACAAAGTGTTTGTCTTTTTCTGTCTGGTTTATTTCACTAAACATAATTCCCTTTAGGTCCATCCATGTTGTTGCTAATGGCAGAATTTCATCTTTTTGATAGCAGAACAGTACTTTAAGGTATGTGCATGTATACATACCAGGCATTATATATCCACATGTCAATTGATAGGCACTTAGGCAAGTTTCTAGTCCTTGGCTATTGTGAATAGTGCTGCAATAGTGCTGCAATACACATAGAATGCATATATCTATTTGAATTAGTGTTTTTGTATTATTTGAGTAAATACCCTGAAATGAAATAAGTGGATCATATGGAATTTCTATTTTTAATTGTTTGAGGAATCTCCAGATTGCATTCCATAATGGCTGCAATGATTTATATTCCCACCAACACCTGTTCCTTGTCTTTTGGATAATGGCCATTCTCATAGGTATGAAGTAGTATCTCTTCATGATTTTGACTTGCATTTCACTAATAATAAGAGAACATCTTTTCATATGACTGTTGGCCAGCTGTATGTCTTCTTTAGAAGTGTCTATTCAACTATTCAGCATTCAAAAAAGACAAACAAATGCAATTCGCAGCAACATGGATGGATCTAGTAGGGATCATGATCAGTGAAATAAGCCAGAAATAAAGAGGAAATAATCAAATAGTTTCACTTAGAACAGGAATATAGGGAAGCCAAATAAGAATGCGACATTCAGCAGGGAAGGAGGGAAAGGTAAGGGCTCAAGAGGGGGGAGGAGGAGAGCACGGGGGACTACGGTGATGGCTCCACAGGTGAACAGGTGGTGGGTAACCCATGGGAAACACACAATAATGTAAAATATATGAATAACAAAAATAAATAAAATATTTATTTTAAAAAAGTGTCT
Source organism: Scalopus aquaticus (assembly GCA_004024925.1). Lineage (NCBI taxonomy): Eukaryota > Metazoa > Chordata > Mammalia > Eulipotyphla > Talpidae > Scalopus > Scalopus aquaticus. The sequence goes on from PVIJ01001371.1 coordinate 84,960, forward strand.
ATTCAGATACTGTGCCCAACTTTATTAGTTTTTTATTGTTGAGTTTTATGAGTTCTTTATATATTTTAGATATTTATACTTTTTCAGATATAAGAGATGCAAAAATGTCACCCATTCCCTACGATGATTTTTTATTTTAATGCCAGTTTCTTTCCCCATGTAGAAGTTTTTTAGTTTGATTTAGTCCCTTTTATTTATTTTTACTTTTATTTCCCTTGTCTTTGGAGTAAAATCTCAATACATCTCTTAGGCCAATGCCAAGGACTGTATTGCCTATGTTTTCATCTATGTATTTTATGGTTTTAAGTCATATCCAAATCCTTAATCTTAACCTTAGTACTATTTTTGCTGATCTTGTTGATTCTGATAAGATATGTCTTCATTTTATATTCCTCTCCATGTTTTTACCTTTGATTTTTCTCATTAATACAGTACTTGTTAATTGTCTCCAAATTTGTGGTTTTCCCCTTTGTTTCTTTGGTTGATTTCTAGTTTCATACATTATGATACAAAAAAAAAAAAAATCACCATGTGTTTTGGTATAGGTCACATTACATTCAGAAAATTCAGTGTTCTGTTTGTTTCATGGACTTGTATATTCATTTCCTTCACCAGGTTTGGGAAGTTTTCTGTTAATAATTTGTTTGATAAATTCTCTCTTTATTCCCATTCTGGGATACCCATTATCCTTATGTAACCCTTTCTAATGGAGTTGGACAGTGTTGAAAGTATTCTTCAATTTTTTTATATCTTATTTTTCTCTCTTCTTCCACCTCATTCCTTTTGTCTTACTTTCAAAGTCACTCTTTCGATCTTCCATTGTACCTATTCTACCTTCGTAGCTTTCTCAAGAGCTCTTGATCTCATTTATTGAGTCCTTTCATTCTGCATCTCCATTAATTTCTTATTTAAAGCTTCAATGTCTACCTTCTGTTCATTAACCTTATTTCTGAGTTTACTAATGTGCATTTCTGAGTTTTGTTGTTTTTCTTGATTAGCTTTTCTGACTTTTCTTGTATAACTTTGACTTTGCCTTTCTGAGTTTTCTTCTATGACTTGAGTTTTCTTATTATAGCAATTTTGAACTCTTTAGCAGGAAGGTATAATCTCCCATGTCTTTGTGGCTGGATTATGGATAATCTTCTCTCCTTGTCCTGTCATATTCCTTTGAGGTTCAAGTTAACATGTGTTATGTATTTTTCTCTCCATTTTGCTACTTTAAATGTTACTATTAAATATATATATATATATATATATATATATATATATATATATCAACATTTTAGACAGTTGGACTACTTTTACTTTCATCCTAGGTGGTGCTGTGGTTTTAATTTGTTTTATTTTATGGGAGTGGGAGGGAAAGGACTTCACTGATACCTGTTTTTACAGTTGCTGTGTCAGCAGGATTGGGGAGAAACCTGAAGGGGCCCAGTTACTAGGGAGAACACAGGAGGAGTGGTGCATGGCTCATGTTTGTGGTATCACTGATGTTCATCCACTCCGGTCCCAAATCTGAGACTCAGCAGTCTGTGTGTTGTCAGTGTCAATCTGTAATTATCAGGGAGAGTGAGCATTATCCAGAGAGGCTACTCTGTTCTTTTCCTTACCTGTGTGCAATACCCCAGCTCCTCTCTGTGGGTTTCTACTTGATCGACGATATATGCCCCCACAGCATTTCTACTCTGTCCTCTGCCTGGCTCCTGTCTGAGTCAAAAACCTAGACCATAGCCTCTTAGCATTTCTCTCCCCTTATTTCCTGTCCATTGAAGCTCGAATATACACCATGTCCTCTCTTGTACGATTTGTGGTTTGTGTTGCTCTCTGTGGTGCAAGGGGTGTTTTAGTCTCACCTCAATCCATGGGGATCTTCTAGTGTTATGTCCCTTTTGTTAATTGTTGATGTTCCTCTTGGGAGCAAAGAAAGGAACCTCATCTATTGTCAGCTTGGTGTTAATATATCCAGTTCATGTTCCTGAGAATCAATTTCACCTCTATATCCAAGTCAGTAGTAACATTTTTTTCCCCTTGGAAATTTGCATTTAACTTGTTCATATGTAGTTGTGTATAGAGTCATGTGATTATATTAGTCTGCTAGGGATACCACAACAAATCACAGATTGGGTGGCTTTTGACAACAGAAAATTTTCTCATTTCTAGTGGCTGAAAGCCCAAGATCAAGATGTTAGCACAGCTGGTTTCTGGTGAATCCTTTTTCATTGCATTATAGATGGACACCTCCTGTGGACTTTGCTCTGTGCTCGAGGAAAAGAGCATTCTTCTTTTTTTAATATGATACACAAAACCTTAATAAATCTTGAAAAGATGAGATAAAATAAATATTTGTCCATCAGATTGTTTGTACAAAATATTAGGCACTAATTAAATGAACAGAAGTCATATGGTCAAAAAGTATGAACAAACTTTGTGTTTCTCAATTTTTCAAAATTATTCTTCCCAAATCCAAATTGACCCAGAAATCTTGATTTATTTTCACCAAATGTGAAATAAAGTTGTAATCCTGTGTGAAGAATGCATAGTGATGAACCAATTGTATAAAATAAAAAAACAAGTTAAAGACAAATTAAAACACTTGGTGTTTCCTTAATCTTTTTTCAAGTTTTATTGCATTTAATGATGTAAAATTATTTTCTAGAAACCAAAGTATAAGTTCTTAAAAGACAAACTAATCTTGTTTTGCTCTGTGGTATATAACTCAGTAGTTTTTTATGAGTAATGTATCTATATCTGTCACCCAACTCACTGAAGATTACTTCCAGATATTTGTTCCTTAAAACATTAAGTTATATATTTTATATCTTCACTGCCAAGTCTCTTTCTTTCCTTATTTGAATGTACATATATATCCTGAGATGAAATGAAGAACATAACATTCCCTGAAATAAACTTAACTTCATTTTCCTTTGAATAACCCATAAGGGTAAGGATTTTGTTTGCTTGCTTGCCGAGCTGTCAAAGCACATAGGGAAAAGCACGGAATGTAGGATAGAAAATCCTGTGTTCTAGCTAAGGTGCTCTGCTATTTCTACCACTGCTACCAATATCGGTATTTCTTGAATATTTGCTAACTGCCAGTCACTGTGGTAAATGATTTCTTTACATTCCTTCATCAAATCATTTTTATAATTCACTTTACATATAAGAAATCTAATGTTTCAAGAAGTTTAGTAGCTTTCCCAGCATCGCTTGCCTGGCAAATACTAGTGCGGGGATTAGGACATGGGTTTTTCTGTATGGACTCTAAACACATTACTTAGCTGTGTTCTCCTTTTTGAACCTCAAGATCCCAAATATAAGTGAGGAGGTCGGTGTCTATTCAGGTATATTTTGTGAAGCCCTCAAAAATCTTCTCTGAAGAAACAAAGGCTTGAAATTAAAAATTTAGTAATTTGGTTAATGTAGGGGTGGGATCCCAAAGTTTTCCCTGTCATTCACAGCTCACTTGTCTCCTGTGACCCATGAGTCAACCCTTGTACCCCTAGGAAAACTTCAGGGAAAAACTATTCGTAAATACTGGGCACTTTCGACTACCATTAAAGTATTTTCTTGCTCTACAAGTGACTGGTTAAGTGAAGAAACACATACATTTTTTATTAGAGCTGGCAACAGGTTAACTTAAAGCAAAAGCAGTATGCTTGACTAATCTCTCTCCCTTAGATTTCCTCTATTGAGAAAATACACTGTTTTAATGCATTTACATACATGTAAAGAGTTAAGCCCTTTTTTAAGTAGCAGCTTCCTATCCCTCTTTCCTGGAACAGAAGAAACATAAATACCACATCTGAATCTTAAAAGGAAAAAATATAATTGATAGAAATATTAGTTTTTGATCATTGGCAAGTAATTTGTACCTCCGTTCCTTTTATAGCATTTCACGTAGGTTCATCTTTGCTAGTGGCCTCACTTTTCAGGAACCTTAGAAATCAACCTCAGCAAATAAAAATAATCTTTTGTTTTATTTATAATTCATCCTGCTCCTGACATTGTCTTAGACAACACCATTTCTGTCAGTGTCCTGAGTTTTAGTTCTCTGCTTCTTAGCCTCCCAAAGAGAAAAAGAAGGCAAAGAGCAAGCTGCTTCTGAAAATAGATCAAGAAAAACATGGTCTGGGGAGATATGAACAATTCATTCCAGCAAATATGTACTGAGCACCTATTACATGCAAGTACCCGTGACGGGAGCTTACTAGGGACAGGAGATAGAGGGACAAGGTCTCTGCTTTCAGGGACTTCTCAACATCATGGGAAATGCACACTTGCCACAATAGCCAGATTAAATAAAAATAACCAAAGAAGATGCCAAAAATTGCAAATCTGAGGTTAAGAGAGTGATCAGTTCTAAGTGGCATTTGAACTGGACCTGAAAAGGGCAAGTGAAGTGTGGACGGTGTTCTTAGTCTTTTGGTGTGAGTTTAACCACAGTCTATTTCAGTGCATTGCAGTTTACTTTGAAATCTTGCTTTGAGGCACCTCTCTAGAGCCCCAAGAAGTCATTCAGTGCTCATGGGTGGATGGAGTAAGTGGCAATGACTCAGAGTAGCAACAAGCCAAAGGTATCTCAGAATCTTTGTTCCCTTCCTGTTTTTCATGTCCAAGCCAATCATTCCTATAAATATTGTCCCTTCAAATGGCTCCAGTCTACCCATCTCCCTCCACCCATACCATTTCCAACATTATTTCCCTATTCCTTGCCACTTGAAATTATTTTAATAGCAGTCTAGATAGTCTCACCACTTCCAAGTCTTTCTTCTTATTTCCTAATATTTTCTCCCTCTGGAAGGATCCACTTAAGGACACTTTCAAAGGTGAAAATCAGATCATACCATTCTCTAGATTAACTTTTCATTGATGTTTAATTGCCCTACAGGAAAAAAATTCCTGACTCCAGAGGGCAGGGCACCCTTGGTCTCTCACCCAGGTAGCTGTTGAAATTTATTTGTTGCAAGTCCTCCTCTTACACTCCTTGTTAAAATTGCCCTGAACTGCTGGCAGGTTTTTCCATGACTCCTGCTCTTTCTGAGCTCTATTCCTCTGAATTAGACCTTTGCCTAGAACCTTGACTTTTCCATTGCATGCATTCACTAGCTACTCATCTCTTGAGTCTCTGTTTAGATGTTGCTTATTCTTAGTGGCCTTCTCTGACACCTAAATCTCGATTAATTTCCTCTCTTATGGGTTCCAACAGCTCCCTATATTTATACTCATTGCATTCCATAATGCTCTGCATTTTATTTGTTTATTTACTTATCTATATCGTCTATAAGGTTAATAAGGAGAAAGTACAAAAAGAAAGAATGCATAAAGTTAAGGAGGAGGGAAAGAAGGCAGGCAGGAGGAATGAAAGGAAGCTAGGGTAGTAGAATGAGACCCAGCTGTGGTCTATAATGAAGAGATAACATGGCGGCAGTGGGCCTGGTGAATGCAGACCTGGTTAAAAAAAAAAAATCTTTTGCAGAGAATTTATTTCCTTAGAAATAAGTTGGTAAATCAGTCTTCTCTACATTCAAAGGTGGAAAGTACAATGAATACGGATATATCCCTATTTATGGCATTAAAATTTTGTTCAAATTTCTTCTCTAGACCTTATAACATAACAACTTTTCTCTCCCCACCTCACCTCCTCAAGATTAATAGACATCTGTCAGTCTTTATAGAAGGATTAATTGATAAACCTTTCTGGATTCTGAACATTGTACAAGTTGAAAAATATCTTTGTTTCTAGAATATGAATTGACATTAGAATTTATAGAGAAAATGAAGTATTTACATGCAAAATGATTGAAATTTGGAATAAGACTTCTTCTCAATGAAGCTCAAATCCCTAATTAAGCTATGCAGTACTTTGTCCAAAGTGATTACATTTTAGAAAGATTTAAAAAACATTCTCCTTTTGAACTTTATTCACTGGTTAGGACTAAATTTAGATTTTATGATCATACATCAAGCAGTATTATTTTAAGTATCTTTCCATTAAAATATTTGTAGCATCATCTTAGCTCCTTTTTTATGGCATTTACCTAAATTCTATGACTCTTTTATTGATGTCTTTTAGCAGCTAGGAATCTAGTTCCACATTACCAAGAGTTTCCTATTAGCTCTTGGCAGATTTTATTATGTAATTTTTCTTTAACTACTCAGTGGCTTCAGCTTGACTAGAATCTCAGCAACCTCTCACTGTCTCAATCGGCAATGCCTTTCATCAAGAATAAGGACATTAGAGGGAAAAAAATGAACAAAAAATGAAATGAAACATGTGTTTTAAGAGATTTGAATAAGATATTTTAGTAAGTCAATTTCATGTCACCATCTTGAAAATTTACAGCAGTCAGCAATGTAAACATGTACTTGACAAACACCAGCAGCTTGCAGACTGCAAAGTTCATCTACTCATTCAGCAAGGCAGATGTTTCATTTAATACTCTTCATACTATAGATTAGGATTATTTTTTTCTTTCCTCTTTTTTTTTTTTTTTGAAAGGAGAGGGGGAAAAAAAAATCCCTGACATGCTACTAATATCATCTCACACTGTGGGCCAGATGGCAAAAAACGCAAAGGCTGCAGCTCGGTTTATGTACTATATTGTGGCGAGAAAGGAATTTTGTTTCAGAATGAGTTTCAGCTTGATCATTTGTTACTCTAATCTAAACATGAGTCAATGAGTAAACCAGGACCAGTCGAACTTCAAAAAGTTCTTGAGAGTAAGTGCTTCAAAATGTAATGCATCTGGACCAAGCAAGCCTCCCAACCTACCGCATCTAGAAGAAACAGAGAATAAGGGCAGTAACTGCTTTTGTGTGGGATACTTTACCAAGCGATCTGGCAAAGAAAATTCTTAAATATTATATTTCTGTCACAATGCAAAAAAAGCAGACAGTTTTGGGGATGCGTTTCCCTTCTGCTTTTTACTTTGTTCACATCATCTGCATGTAGGATGTAACTACTTTAGAATTATGTCCATTTATCCACATCTTTGTGGTTAAAAACTATTTTAGAAAATAAAGCACTCACTGCTAAGATCCTAGTCATTACACATTGGTATCTGAAGAGACCAACCCCACTTCTTCATCTGTAATGAGGTACCAGAAGCCTAGGAAGGATAAAAGTCTTGGCCTGTACCATTTCTGGCAGACTGGAAAATATGTAAGACTTGGAAACAAATCCTTATCCCCTTTCAGTGGGCTGCTATGCTCCTGAAATTCCACAACTTTCCATCATATTTTTAAATGCGACAATGGCCTCAATGATCTTGAGAATAAGCAAATGACTACCTGCATTATTGCTCTGAGTATTAATTATGCACCTCCTATACCTTTTCATGTGTGTTTTCCTCTCCTATAGAATAAGAAACAGAGCCATGTCAAATAGACTACTATGGTTTTCCTAAGTAGAAATGTGATGTGTGTGGGCAGAGGGAAGTGTGCTCCCATCCTTTACACACAATGAACCAAATCTTTGCACCAGGAACAAGCTCATCTACTGGGCCAGGTCTTCTCGGGCCTTTATGCGTATGTGTATGTCAGAGGTACATCCAGCCAGCTACACTAAGATCCCCTTCTTCATGGGCCATGTTGATGCTCTTCCTTAATAGCCATGTGCCCTGAACTACCAATGCCCCTCCCAATTTCTTTTGTTTTATTGCTCTCATCTCTTGTAATGATCTGGATAACTTTTATTAACATGACATCAGTCTTCCCCAATTTTCCTCCCTCCTGGTCCCAGTTACAGCAAATTTTATCTTCTGTTACTACACAACCCAGGTCACCCTTTCCTTTATGGAGTTTGTATTTGCTGGACTGATTCTCAGGCATTTTGTGGTGCCGAATGATGAGAATGAGGAAACAGATCAGAAATAGAAAAAAAGAAGAGTGGTAAGAATTTTAGATTACTGGGGCTGGCCTAGACTTTCTTCTATTGAGAAGGATCATTGGAAGGTAGAGAGAAAATTTAAAGAATTCCAGGAAGGTAAGATACCATTCTTCTGAAAGCGCTAGAGTAGGGAGAGAGAGAACCATGGCAAGTTAGCATGAGAAAAATTGGCAAGTTTCCCAAGTGAAATAAGGAGCAGCTATGGGATGCAGAAGAATTGGGGAGGAAGAAAAAAGTTGTTTTAGGAAATGTTGCTCTGATTTTGAAATGTAATTATATATAGTTATTTTAAGCAGATGCAAAGATTAAAAAATATATATAAGTTGTTTCTGATTCCTGGATTCTGAATACAACTCAATACAGATACTAAGGCTCAAAGAATCTCACACCTAATGAAGATTCCATTTGTTCTTCACTTTTCCTCTAGCTTTATTATCAGCTTTGTGCATTAAAGAGAGATAATGTATAAGTGTCTGAAAAACAATGAAAGCTTGGTACAGATTCAAAGTATTATTATGAGAGTCAATATTAGCTTTTTAGTGAGGCATATATTCTTTTGAAATATATTCTCACATTCATCTTCTCTCACTGATAAGCATGACGCTGGCATCATGTCCATTTTATCAGTTCAGGCAAGGAAGTTTCTTTTAAACCAGTGTGAGTTTTTTTTTGAAAATTTATGTATTTCCCAATATTTCACATATTCAGTATGGTTCACAAGGTCAGAAGCATGGGGATCATTTAAGGAATCAGTTTTCAAAGACTGGTCTGTGATAAATCTTTTACTGGATTCCAGTAAAATGTAAAAAGTAATGGCAATGTAGCAAATCATCAAAAAGTTTAATGTATTTTGTTTAAAGGATCATGTTGCTATAGATTTATATTTAAAATATCATTTCTACTATGATGTGATAACATTAGTAGGTATAGAGCAAAATATGCTAATGTCCTTCTTTGAAGTGACTTACAGTCATTGAAGCTTTTCTGATAGATGAGCCCCAGAAAGCACCCTAGAAAGGAGTCATTGATCCAGAACTCTGAGGCTGCAATGTCCTAAATGCACCCTAGAAACACAAAATTGCTAATTTCATATTATTTTAACTTCTAGTCATGTATAAAGCTTTGGTTCAACAAGTTAAATTAGCAGAGATACACAAAGAAGGAAAATGTTTTTAGTAAGAGAATGCAGTTCCTAAATGATTATGTGTGGCTCTCAGATTTTAATACAGTAATCCTAATGATGATTTCTACATTTGTAGATGTAAACAATTCATAAATATCAAATTGTACTATTAACTGTGCTTCACGTTTCCACCGCTGTAAATTATCACTAGAAAAATTCTCCAAAATTAAGAAGCACTGAAGATAAATAAGGAATAAGAATGCCACTTATTTCTTAACATTTTAAAGGCAAATATATCTACCTATTATCCTTTTCAATAACCTGACACAATGACAATGGAATAAAAGGTTGTCACAGCATAATCGTACCTGGCTGAGAAATTATTACTAAGGTGAATTTGAAGCATTTATCAAAAATAAGTGTCGAAGCGAAGGGGAAACGGTTATTTTTTCAAAGTGAGAGACATTGATCCTGTGATAATGTTCTATTAAAATGACTTTATTTCTTTTCCACCAATTGGCTGAATTTGACATAATTATTTTTAAAAATAGAATTTGATGTGCTATGTTCGAATTCCTTTCTTAAATATTTATTTACCAAACTGTGCTTCCCTTTAGCACTTTGACACTCATCTTCCAAAAATTGAGTAAGAACACAGCACCTCTATGTATTTGTTACTGTTCCTTCCATTCTACCATCTGAATGTAAATCTCCCCTTACGCACGTTGCTGAGTTACACTAAGGAGAGCTAGAACAGTGACGTTTTCCATTAAGAACACCAGAGCATTTTCTTCACTCTGCCACACTGAATTTCCATCGAATAAAGTCTTGAGGTTGTGAGTTCCACAGCGCCATTCTTGGTTATCTCTCTGGAGATTAGAGAAAGCACAGTATCTTCAGCTGTACTTACTCTATTGCATTGGAGAGCTGAAAATATAACACTTAAACATAAAAATTTAGGACAGCCTCACATTGTCCAGCTCAAGACTCTGTAATTTGTCTTTAATAATAGTCAATTAATAGTTAGCAGTTTCCACACTTGTAAGATTATAGGTCTACAAATATTTTTATATGACGAGCTGCCAGATTAATAGAGTTTAAAATATAAAAATAGAGTGGAGATTATAAAGCACAGTAATTTAGAAAATCACACTGAAGGGAGGATAGGTATTTGAGTTATTCTCATGGAGTTAGTACACAGGGACTTGTATAGAGGATATATTCAACAAATAGATATTAAGTGGGTTATGAAAAGAACCATGATCACAAGAATATGAAAATTCTGTTAGTTTATGATATCTGAGCAAATTATCTCAGATCCTGACTATCTTGAACTCTCCTTCCAACAAGGACATGAAACTATATGAGGAAGAAGAAATGTTTCCTCAGTTTGGGAATCTAGTTGAGGAGTGTCTCTGAAAGAGACAGAAATATGTGTACAGGTCTGACTGTACTTCTGTAATCTTGACTTACTCTTATGGAAACCTCAATTTAAAGTGGTCTTTGTAGATAAGAGAAATTCCAACTCTACAGAGAACTTAATTTTTAAGTTATAAAAGGCAATTTTCTGAACATATAAGATAGTTCAGCATTATATTTGGTTCAATTTCCCTACATTTTTCATTTTTAAAAAGAATACTTGCTGACCTTATCGATGAGGTAAAAGGCAAAGTTCATTTTTAAATGATATAATAACAAAGCGATCATTGCCCCAATAAATTTTGGCCTGTTTTATGTTTTACACATACTGCACATGCGCGCGCGCATGCACACACACACACACACACACACACACACACGTGCACAAGCAAACAACACACAAAAATATGTCTGGAATTCTATTTCTAATCCTTGCTTTCACCTGAATGACATTTTAACACAAACCATCAAAAAGGGAGAGACAGTTACTAGGTCCTATGGAAGATAAAAAATATATATCTATAAAGTATAATTTACAGCAACACATTTGTTGTATAATGGCCCACAAGTCCTTCCATAATATATACCCAGTGGGTGCTCAAAAAATATTAATTGATGATAGTTATCATTTGAAAAAGCCATTGAACTTGCTATAAGAAATTAAACTATAATGAATATTTGGTATGTGAATTGTCTTTCACCTGAGGAGAAACTGGAAAACAGAGGTAATGCACATTGCCTGTGACTGATCACCGATTTTCTGTGGTTCATAAGGTGGTTTTCTTCCTTTGTACCATGGTGTTTTATATCTTGAGACTCACACACCGCCCACCTCCTGCGTAAAATTTACACAAGCATTGAAAGATTGTGAAATACCCAAGGAAATCATTTTTCAGTCGATTGAGTTCTTAATGGAAAAAGCTCTCTGAATGCTATCTTACAAATTAGAAGATCCCCTGCTTTCTAAATAGTTCAATTGAAACCAGCTTTGTATTTATCCTTCAGGTCATTCAGGCTGAAATGTTGTTAAGTCTTAAGTCCAAAAGTCAGACTTTTAAAGGTAAAATGTCAAGTCCTTTTAGGCTTCAACTGACCTTTTAAACCAGATTAGGGATTTGGAGCATTACACGTGGATTTCTACATTTTATATCCCCATATTTAACAAATGATCAAATATAACTCCCAAGAATACTATTTTTACAAGCTTGACATTTCAGGTTTGAGAGGTGGCTGTCTGACTCTTTTTACATAAATTTACTGGTGGGAGATTCACTGAATAGTTTTTCTCAGCTCCATTTCTTTGAAAAAACTTTGTATGTTTTACAGTATGGTGGGCAATACCTAAAAATTGTCACAAACAGATGCAAAACGACCAACTCTTTGTATCTCTCTAACCCAAGACCTAATACGGTGGCAGACACGTAATTCACTGTATTGATGACGATGTTGATACCAATACATGACCCATATGTCAGCTTCTTGAAACCTTACTTATCTTTGTGCTTTCTATTGAGGTTTACCAATAAATGATTTCTAATAGTACTGATAATTTATAAATAATAGTACCAATAATAATTTATAAAATAGATTACAGTAGTGAATTCTCTCATTCATTTATTTATCCTAGGACTATTTGACACTGTTGCTTTTTTGTTTCTCAAACTGAGTTGAAACTTGGACTCATTTAGGAAGATCTTAAATACACACACAAAAAACCTGATACTAGGGCTGAACTAAATTAGAATCTGATTCACTAAGTCAGAATGTCTGGGGCTCAGATCAAATGATTTCTAAAGTTTTCTAGTTAATGCCTATGTTGATCAGACTTGCATACCACCCCATGGAATTCTAAGAACTAGGTAATAAAAGATAATTATAAATATTTCTAGAAATAATTTAAATATGTTAACACAAGTAAATCTATAAAAATTGGAGATTTGTTGGAGCACATTATTTTGAGTTTTTAATATTTGACAGGGAAAAGATTCCAATACCCACTTATATTATAAATAAGTATTGAGATGTTTCAGATGAAGGACAGCAAAGGGCAAACAATGACCCTTGCTTTGAAGCAAATAGTTCAGTAGGAGACAAATATTTATCAATAACATAAGAGCACACTGTATATTTCAGACTCTTAAATGTTGCAAGGGCCAACATTAGTGAGCTCCCTGATTTTAAATGAGTAAAATAAAGAGAAACAAGCTAACCTTGTCCCCTGACTCCTACTTGGATCCATGTAAATCTTTATTCACTTCTGCATCTTTTCATGAAATCAAAACAATAATCATAGAATGTATTATAATCCTTTTCAAGACTCTGGTTATTTTTGTGCAGCTATACTTTTACCCAATAACAAATTTCAGTAACAACTCCTGAATACAGATGTGCTTCTGACTCTCCATGAAAATCTCCATGACGTCTGAAATAGTGAGGGAGACTTCTGTATAAAACAGTGCAACCAGAATAATGTTTAAAAGCAGGAAATGAATGACACAAAGAGGAGAAGACTGAATTATATACAGATGACATCATTCATTATAAAGTAGAATCAAATATATAAATGATCCAATAGAGGCAAGTAAATTCTGAGTATTTGGTTTTTTTTTTAAAGATTTATTTATTTATACATACAAGCTGGGGTACAGGCCAGAGGCGTGGGGCGGCGAGAGGGTTCACCAGAGACAGAGTGGGGAGTAGAACAGGCAGATCAGAAATACACTGCTGAGGGGAGCAGTGGGCGAGGCAGGAGAGGTCTGCCGCACCATGTGGGATTCTCCCAGGCTGGGCGTCGAACCTGCATCACATGCTGCTGACAGCTCCACAGCGCAGCGCTCAACCACTGCGCCACCAGGGAGGCCCAAATTCTGAGTATTTTAAAATCATTTTCTATGGCTATTGCCAGGTTTCCATTCTGATAGGTACTACAGAACCTAAGAAAATCAGTTGTTGGGAATTTAAATCATCTGGTTGTGTGCTGACATCCTGTCTGGTCTGAGTCTCTAAGTCCTAAAGGTTTCTGGATTTTGGCTGGGAATAGAGCACACCTCAAAACTCATTTTGAAATGGGTCATTCATTCAAAGTCTGTTAAATGGAAAATGTTAGATGTTAGAGCTTAAAAGAACATTTGATCTGTATCTTGAATAATAAATGTGAATTCTGGAGTAACATGGAAGAAAGCTCCTTTAAGTGTGAAGGAAGCGTATAAGCAAAAGTATTGAGAAATAAAGTAGAGGACAAATTCAAGGAAGAAGAAATCATCCATTTGTGGTGATATGACAACACAGTGATGTTAACAAACTGGAAGCCAGAGAGAAAGTAACCTGATTTGATCTCATTGGACAATGTTGAACAAATTTGAATTATTCTCTGTGTATATGACAATATTTTTGTAAAAGACAACATAGGTAGTTTATCCTAACACTATGATTTTGTGGATGAAAATAAAACCAAACAATAACAATAATAAAAATAATGAAATTTTGAGAGCTTTAGTCGATATTAGAATAACCAAAAGCAAAACAGATATTTTGAGTTTTTCAACTGTAATACTCAGTCTCAGAAACCCAAGGTTGGCTATTAAATTCCACCTGTTTCAATATAAACCTAAAAAAAGTATGCTAAAAGTAAATATCTGACAGACATACATATCTGTCAGAAAATAATACTCCCATCATTTAAAGAGCGTATTATGATTGGAAAATATCACAAAATTCTTAATATCTAGCAATAACAAGATGGCAACTCAACACACTAAATTAAAGAGATGATTTCAAATTAATTATTACCACACACATTTTGAAAGCAAGTTTCTTATAGCTTCCTAAATCTCAAAAATGTTAGAGATATTAAAAAAATCAGTTTCACAATAAAATTTACTTTTTGTAAATGTACAGACAGGAAGATTAGATTATTGTTAATGATTTGTTTTTAAATGATGTCCAAATCCAAAAGATACTTCAGATAACATTCATTTGCCTTCCCTGAACATAAAAATGGAAATTGTAGGTTAGAACCAAATAATAACTTTTTGAATGTCAGAGAGGAAGAAATACCTGAGGGAGTTTGTGGAAATTTCTCCATTAATCAATTGCACACTCATCTCTCCAGGATGATATATATTCAGTCTTGTCTGCTATAAGATAAGAGCTTGATATCTTGAAGTCTTTCTCAAAAGGAATTTGAATAATAAATGCTTCAATGTTGTCTTGAACTCCTATCTCCTTTGTTTTTTTTTTTTTTTTTTTTTTGGCCAGTACTAAGAGACTTTTAGATGAAAGAGAAGAATGTCAAGATTGCTATCAAGAATGAATAGTACAATATTATTTTCAAATAATTCATGCAAAAGATTAAGGATTTCAGTAGCATACAAAAATAACATTGAGGGTTTTTGCACAGAAGAATTACCTAATAATCAATGTAACATTTCCTGTGCTGAATTAAGATACATGGTGAACCACTATTGGCATTGAAGTGAATTAAATCTACCTAGCTCTCATTCAATTATTGGTATTTAATAGAGCAGTCATAATGTAAGTTACCATGCCTTTTATGGACAAAAAAACACCAAAAAATGGGAAAAACAATAGCCAAGAAATACAATCTATGCTCTTTTGGTGAAAAGTGAAACAATAAACAAATCGAATTAAGCTTTTCAGGTAGACGCTATAGCCTGTGAATAATTCTATGACAACAATTGGGCAACCTAGAAAAAGTGGGAAAATTCTTAGAAAAATATAACATTCTGAGACTGAATCAAGAACAAACAGAAAACATGTATGGACACATCACAAGTAAGGAAATTTATACAGTAATCAACAGCTTCCCCAAAAAGTAAAGCCCTAGACCAGATGGCTTCACTAGTAAATTCTACCAAATTTTCAGATGAGTTAATACATATCCTTTCTAAACTCTCTGTATTGCCACTTGTGACAACAATGGATAGAACTTAGGGGATTATGTTAAGGAAAATATATTGGAAGGAAAAAGACAAATACCATATAATTTCACTCACATGTGGAATAGAATAAACAAAGCACAGGAACAGACAAAACTAAAATGAAACAAACCCTTGAAATATGATTGCAGAATTGAGGTTACCAGAAGAGGGGTGAGGCAGAAAAGGCCCAATGGGCCAGATGATTATTGCAAATTTGGTGATGGGCATGTATGCTAACATACATTTTTAGAGGTTCGAAACTATGCATCTAAAACATATTTAATGTTATAAATCATCACTATTTCAATAAACATATTTTTAAAAAATAATAATACAACTGACTTCACTAAGCTAATACCAAAGAAATTTTTCTTATTAAATAGAATGATGTGAATTTCTAGTAATTATAGCAAATATAAATTAATTTTTTGAAGGTTGATTTTGTTTTCAATTTTATTTTTCTTTTTGTTAGGTAGTCAAGAGACAGCAAAAATTGGACACACAATCAGTAAACCTGGAAATGTAATAGGGTTTTGTAATATTTTTCAACTTTCAGAAGAACTAAACATAAATGGGAAATATCTATGCTATGTACACATCTCACTATTGTATCCTGTCAATTCCTCCTCAAATTCAACACTAGCTGTTTTGTGTGGAAAAAAATTCTTATTTTGCTGTATATCTTAATTCCTTTGTTTGGTGAGCTTTATTTAGAAATAGAAAGTAGGGGATGGAGTCTATTTTAATTTATAACCATAAGTTGAGTATGGTCAAGAAGCTCAATCTTTCTGGAAAGTAGTATTTCAACCTATGAAATAAAATAATTCTCTCAAATATAGAAGTAGATTGAAATTTGATTAACATTAGATTAAAATACCATGAGATCCATGGATGAAAGCTACTGCAGTGGGCTGACAGTTATTATTTTACTATTATATCTATCCTGGAAGACCTTAAAAAGGTTAATTTCGTCCTGTTAAGAATTCCCATTCTTTCCAAATAATTGTTGGTTCAAACATGCCGGCACCACAGGGAAATGACGCAGCCAGCTGGGAACCCTGCTTGACTTTTGCATCTTCTCTTTCTTTAGTCTTTAAGCTTCAGTCTATAAGTTCCCTGCTGTTTGGGTCTGTGATTTAGCAATAAGAATTAAAGATTTTCATTCTCTCTCTCTTTTTAATTTGCATTCTATTTTACTTATAATCATGAGTAGTCTTCTTAGAAAATGGAGAAATTATCATTAAAGATGTTTATGAAGTTTGTTGGCACAGAGGTGATATTTGCATGAATTTCAAAGTTCTAGCTGATTAAACATGTGGGCCCTGAGTGGATGGCTTTGTGGGCCAAGGTTATTCTTTTGGGGGGCGACTGGAGTGGACAGACTATGAGATCACAATGTCCTTTGTGCTGCCGAGGGAGCCAAGTTCTGATTTGAGCTCTCTTATTGACAATGAGATTTTCTTGAAATTTTAGATGTCACTTAGAGGAATGGATTTTTAAGCTAAAATTCTTTGTTGGGATATCACAAATTAAGAAATACCAAAAGAGGTAACGAAAAATAGACATCTCAGGCAATGCTCTGTATCTCACTGATATGAAATTAAGATTTAAATTTAAAAATGGGAGCCTCCCTGGTGGCACAGGGGTTCTGTCAGTGCTACCATGCATGCCATAGCCAATGTGGCCTGAGTTCAATCCCCGGCCACGGAGTTAACCCATATATGGTGCAGTAGACCTCTCCTGCCTCATCCGCTGCTCCCCTCAGCAGTGTATTTCAGTCTGTCAGGCTGTTCTGCTCCCCACTCTGTCTCTGGTGAGTCCTCTCACCTTCTACACCTCTGGCCTACACCCCAGTTCTTTTATGCAAAAATAAATAAATATTTTAAAAATAATAAATTTTAAAAATGGCTGCCTTTCTCTTTCAAAGAAACTTAAAAAAGACTAAATTCCAGATTTACATTCAATTTTGCATTCAGTGTTTCCTATGTTCAAAACTCTTTCCCTCTCCCCATTTTTTCTTTCACATCCACCTCCAGTCTCTATTGGTTCCCCCCATCAAACCCACTCCCACTTCCCCTCTACCCTACACTTGTTAAATACGTACCCAGAACACTAAATCTGTCTTCATTACACTTTGGAAAAAAACACACTTTTCCTCAAAACCCAGTACACCCCTGCTAAAAAGTGCCCTGCAAGTCTGTAGTTAAATTCTGGTACCACCTAAACAATTTACAACTGCAAGAAGACATGTGTTATAATAAAGAAAAGATCTCTTGTGAAGAAATTACTGTGAAAAGAACAAAGTTGTGCTAATAGACCAAAAAAAAAAAAAACTTCAGTAACTTAGGAAATTTTAATCTCTACTAGCAAGTTTATTGAGTATTTACACAAATGAATTATGCATTTAGAGAATGGCAGATACTGGAAATGTCATCACAGAGTTTTAAGACTGTGATCTGATGAGCCAAGTCTTTGCCCTACCCAATTTTCTATCATAGTGTTGTCTTCTTGAAAGTTTGCATAAACTAAATGCATATGCTTGACCAAAGAACACAAGACATCTCCCATAATGGGCCATATGCAACATCATTATGGCTGCATGCCATGGTACTATTTTTATACCCTTGAACATTTGTTTTCTGAACTCATGTGAAACCTGATCATTTTCCTCTGCCTTGTTTTTCACATTGTTGTACTCTTCCTCACTTGGATTTCACTCTACTACTTTGATGCACAGGGTGGGGAAATGCTAATCAAAAAATAGCAATAATCAATCAGAGAGTCAGGAACTGAAGCAAGACTTCAGGGACTGCAATCAGGAAATTGTTTTTTTAAAGAAGAAGTCTTCCACCAAGGTTGCCATGATTTCCCTTGTTTGGAAGGTTAGCTCCCTGTCTATGACAGGAGTGTTAATGCATTTTCTAACCCAAGGTAGTTCTGTCAACTTGGACGAACTCAGCCTTCCATGGGGGAGTAACCATTATGAGGTATGCATTCTCTCTCCTGTTAGGATAATCTAGTAGAAATTTTTGAGAAAGTTTCTAATTATATCTGATCTCATCTCTTACCAAAACCCATTCAAAAAAATCATGTTCATAATTATGACTCATGGTTTACCATATATATGTGTGTATGTTTATATGTGATAAAATTCATGAACATTTTTAAAAGCAAAGAACAACATCCTTAAGAAATTAATTTAAATGTGTCTTGCATATCCTGAAAAAAAAACACACACTTCATGCTACTAAAAATAAATCATTTAAGTAACTTTTGAGGTTGGAGGTTATAGCCATCACCTGATTCAGAAATCTGAAATTTCATTTTTTGAGCTTATTTTACTGCATGTTTCCTAAGACACAGAAAGAAATTATTTCCTCAATGTTTCACATTTTAATACTGGCATAATGAAGTCCAAAGAATTGTTATATAGTCATATATATTTGAAACTTAAAAAGTTGGGAGACATAATTTATAGAATGGGTTCCCATAACTGCTCCTATGTCATAGTAGTTCTATGAATAATACTTGGACCCAAAAAGCACAAGTATTAATATATATATATATATATATATATATATATATATATATATATATATATATTCATAATGCACAAATTTCTGGACTTGACACTAAAAATCTGCCTTTGCTAAGTCACTCAGGATAAACTTCAGTTTGGTACAAGTAGATAAATGATGTTGTCATATGAATTAGTTAGGTAACAAACATCATTCTAGATGTTACACAATCTAGACTCAGCTTAAGATATTTCAATCATTCAAATAAAGTCAAGACACAACGGGAAAACAGAAATCCTGGAAGTAAAATATTCATTACAAAATAACATGTCTAATTTGTAGCCATAGTGTTAGTAAAATTCAATGAACTTTGACACTGTTAGAAAGATTGGCTGTGATAAAACATCTCAGCAATCTTAACAAATAGCAATGACTATAGCATCAGAGAGATGGAAGAAATAAAACCTCACTGTCCATAAGGCAGGAACTCTGTTGTGCCCATCACTGTGTCCAGTATCCAGGAGATGTGTCCAGGTACACTTTCTTATTTCAAAATTAGTTACTATAGTTATACATGATGCCAAATTGGGTGAAACTGGGTAAGGAATATATAAGAATTCCCTGTATCAGCTTTTGCAATTTTTCTGTAAATTGAAAATTATTTCAAAATAAAAAGTTTTCCCCCCAAATATGGGATTGGATAGTTAGGGGAGCACTAACTCCACTGGCCCCTTCTATGCGGGCTTTGTTTGTGATTGAGGCAGCATGTTTTCAAGGAAATTCCAGAAGCAGCCACTGAGTAAGAAAGGAAGATAAGAAGTAATGTTCAAAAATCTGTATGCATTTCCTGAGGATCTTCAGAATATGGGGACAGAGGTCTATTTTTTGCAATTCAATAGGGCAATGTATTAAACTTCTATTATTATTTACTAATATACATGGATATTGCTGTAAGATGGCCCTGGATGGCTGAAAATCAGAAATATTCAAGTTACATTGTTAAATGGTAATCTTTCCTCCACTCCTGCTGTTGAGTGTAGCTTTTGGTTTTTTATGGAGAAGCAACTTTATTTATGGAGAGGAAAAAAAAGGAAAAAGGAAGGAAGGAAGGGAAGGAGAGGAGAAAAGCGGGAAAAAAGGAAGCAAATAAAGGGAGGGGAAGAGAGAAGGAGATGGAAAGAACATTAGACACAAGTTCCACGAAATTTTCCCTGAAGAATTATATACTCGATCATTCCATGAGAGTCTATGAGATAAAGAAAACTGTTCATCTAATAGGTCTTGGGATATAGGCAATTCTCATGAAGACTACATTTAAGTTTGGCTTCAAAATGAATGTTCTAGAAACTGACTTTTTATTTATTTTAAAATGTATGATTTTATAAATGTGGTTTATGGGATTTTCTTTGTTGTTAGAAAAGGACTAAGATAAGTGGCTTTTATGCCACTGGAATAGACACTGAAGTTACCTAGAGCACCGAACTGTGAGCTTTCCACTTGAAAATAATATTTTGCAAGCATTGAAGTAATTCACTATTTAGTTTTACTCATCTTACTCACTCTACAGTATCACTTTCTATGGAGGTCAAGAGTCTTTTCCTTAAAAACTGAAAGGAAAGAATAAGCAAACAAAAATCCATGAGGTATTTTTTTGGCTCCCAACAACCTGGTTGTTACATCAGGTCAACTATCTGTACTTGGTGAATGGAATTCCTTTATGTCTTGATTATACTGACATTTAGAGAATCAGTTTCCCAAGCTGCTGACATCTTCACACTTTATTAGTCCTATGATTTGTCTAATATTTTTTCATTACCTGCAATTTATTTCACTATAACCTCAGACTACTTAATATACACAACAAATACATGTGCTTATGTGAAGCTGAAAAGTCCTCTTAAATCTTATCTTGATTATATTCAGTGTTTGAGGTGCTTTTATCGGTTACTATTTCATTCTAAGCAACACTTATCATTGTTCAAAAAACTTTCATTATTTGATAATACAGACTCTTAATGACTTTAGGGAAATGTTTTAATATCTCTTAAATGGATGAGTTTATCTAGATAATTGAGAGGCAGCCCATATAAGAAGGGATTGGCAGTCAAAAATGAAAACGACAAACAAGAAAAACAAAAATGTCCACTATATGCAATATAGTAAATATTAAGTAAATAAAAGAAAGGACATTTGGAAGTATTCTGTTGTGGAATGGAATTCCCTACATACTAGATGATAGCAGTGTTTCATTCAGATACTTCTATTTCCCACCAAAAACTAACAGGACACTGTCTTAATCTAGCCAAAAGATTTGAGAGCATTTCCAGAAGTGGAATAGAGCAACATAATATAAAGATGACAGACCTATGTCTCTCTACCTCTCTCTATTCAGTATGCACTAAACCTTAAAAGAGGAACTCAAGTGTTCTGAAGGTCCCAGACCTGTCCAAGGAGTCTGCACCAGCGTGATGGAGAGCTGCCCTTTCAAAGAAGGGACTTGTATGTTTATCGAGTGTTTCTACAATTCCTAATTGTTTCATTAGGAATGTTTAAAGTTTTTAATTCACCAACACTTCACTCTAGTCACTTAATTTTCTTATTAAGGTAATTAAACTTTTCATTCTGTTTCACTGCTCTTATTATTGTTATAACTTCCAAAATATTCCTTTATTTTGTATCCAAGTGTCCCAAGAAGGAAGAAGGTGATCCTGTTGCACCCTATTCAACATACAAGATTCTATGGGCAGAGTGCATTCTACGTCACCCTGCAACTTGCTGGCCTTAAGTGGGTGTTTCATTTTAGTCTGTAAACTTTGAACAAGGTAAAGATTACTGGTCCATGTAACTGAGTCAGGGTGCCAGGTCCTGTGACAGAAAGAATGATGCTTTGTAAACAATAAGTCACTTTTGAACAGCTTTTCAAGAAAGGGCTTTTGGCACAACAAACATTGAGACTGTCTGGGAATTTCTACTATAATTCAGAGCTTAATTAAATGAGTTTCCTTTAATTATTTAGTGTGTATTTTTCTATCTCACTAAGCAAGGTTTTATCAAGAGTTATCTCTTACCTAATGCTATTAAATTTATTGTTGATATTCCATAAGCACATTTGGATGGACTGACCCTATAGGTAGCAGGGAATAGCAGAGAGTGTGAGCTCAGGATATGCTAAAATGAACTTTATAGAGACAAGAGAGACTGGAGAAGTTGAGACTGGGTCACTTAGACAAAAAGCTGAATAATGATAAGATGAAGGGAGAAAAAATACAAAATGTATAGAAAAAGGGTACTTTTTGGTAAAAGTAATAATGATAATAACATCCCAATTAATTATCTTAGGAAGATTACAGGAATTAATCATAGAAAACTTTGCTACAAAAGAGGGGTAATTGTTTCGAGGAGGAGTGGTTATGATTCGCACTCCCCAAATTTGTAGTAAGTCCAAATATAAAATATTTTGAAGAGAAGAATAATTAGCTATACAATAATTTTCATAACTATTTTACTTGGAAGAAAAAAATACTGATAGATTATCCTTTATTTAATTTTCTATACAGCCAGAAAAAAAAATGCCTAAAACCATCCTACACAAATTAAGTCCAACAGTGGACCAGAAAGTACTGATCAAAATAGTTCATGATTAATTTTAAAACAAAAATCCTAGCCTCAAAACACAAAATATCTCTCATTTAGGCAAGAGAAACACTCAATTTTTCATATCTGAGAGTACAGGCTCATCAATTTTAGTAACTAACATCATTAATAACATTCAGTTTAGTTGCACTTTCTAAATTTGCACTTATTTTTCCAGATGGTTGTAGAATATTTATATCACAAAAATTTTCCCTTAAATAATAATATGGACTTGTTATTATTTTATTATATTTTTTGTGAAAAATTAAGGAATTTAAATGGAAGGAATTGTAAAATTAATGCAAACTCTAAACCAGCTTGGGGAGAAAAGAGTTTTATTGCCATGAGTTTCTTAAGAAGAATGTTGTCAATAAGCCTCCACTTATAAATATGGTTTGATGTCACCTAAGTAATAAAATTCAATTTGCTTTTGTGCTTTAGTACAGCACTGGAGGATTGGAAAACTTCCCAGACTCACGAGGCTGGATATGAATTCTCACCTCCCTCTAACTTCTGTGTTTAGCAAGTGCCTTTCCCAATTATAGCTGCGTTCTGACAGTAACTAACCATTGCCCTGAGTGATGGGCAAAGAAAGCCAAGAGCCTTGAAGCTAAAAGACTTAAGTGTATGTGATCTCTATCATACACTCAGCCAAAGAGGATTCTTCCTAGGTTGTGCTAATATTTTCAATGTCAAGGGCAAACTGGTATATGTAACTTGTACAAATGCATTATCAAAACATAGTCGATACATTATAGGGACATACTAGCTATGAGGTGATGGCAAACTTAGTGCTCCCATTTATTTTGCTGTTATATCAAAATAGCAACTAAAAATAGAGAAGCATAAATAATCTACTAATACAGTGGCAAAATTCTCCATAATAACAGCAAATTAATGATTACAAACCAAGGTCTGCTTCCATTTTACTGACAACTTTGTTTAATAATGACATTTCTAAGCAGTTAATGTTTTTAAACTTTTTTTTCATAAGAGTAAAGAAGTTGAAGTATTTTTAGTTGATTATTAACTTAAGCATTTCAAGAAATGTTATTAAAAATGAGAAATCTGGAAAAGCTAAATTAGCACGTATAAACTGAAAAATCTAGAAAAAAACTGTTAAAACAAAAAGTGCAATCAACTCTATATAATCCTAAATTGTAGCCTTTCAATATTAAAAACCTGGGATTTCTTTCTATCACACACACACACACACACACACACACACACACACACACATACACACACACACACACACACACACTATTCTCACATTCACATACACAGACATAAGCACATACAAGTTAACATTAATGAACAATACATAATTATCTGATCTGTGAACTAGTTGAGACATTAATAAATTTTTAGAAATATAATTGCATTTGTCTGCTTTCTGATGTGCAAATCTGACCTTTATAATCATTTCCAGATCAAATTCTTTAGTATTAGTTATTCGTTTTTTTAATCACTCAAATATTTAAAGAAACTATAAAAAACCAATCTAAATGAGTCATTTTTCCATTTTCGACCCTTTGTAACTTTATTTCTGAGATAATTATATCCTCTTTGAAGCTTTTTATCATGATTCTCCACTTGCTGACCTATGATGTTAAAATCCAACAAGAGGGGACTCCTCTAAACCAGATTTTCCCAAAATGTGCTCCACAGAACATTGGTTCCACAAAATGGTTTTAGATGTTCTGAATTAAAATATATTTCATAAAAGTTAGATTAAGTAATGTTAACTGGTTTCCTTTTCTCCATTGCTCTTTAGAATTTTTATTATCATGTTTCCCAAGGACACTGGTCAGGGAATTTGTTTTTATCGAGTATTTTATAAGATCAGATATTTCTGAAGTTGTTTTTGAGATTGAGTTTGAGGTGAGTTGTTAGGATTTTTTAAGTAACACTAAGATAACTAAAACTAACTACAACAGGTCCTGTGCCTGGTTAATAAGAGCAGTAACCAAGCACCAGAGCCTGGTCACAAATAACTTCTTGGTCTCACATGTGAGAAAAATCAGGTCTTTTTTTTTTTTTTCAACTTTAGAACAGGCATTTCACAAAGGGATATATAGCAAAGATAGCAAATAAACATAAAAATGTGTGGAAAGGAAATGCCCTTCAAGAGTAGAATGAGAAATAAATATGGCATATTCAAATAGTGAGATACTCTAAAGCAATAAAAACATACCAACTACAGTTTAATAATATGGATACATCTCAATAACTTAACACTGAGTAAAGAAAGGCAGATATGATATATTTTTATGATTCTTTTTATGTAAAATTCAAAAATCAGGAAATCTAACCTGGTTGAGGGTGAGGGAAGGATGCCTTACCCTCTTAGGTATTAAAACTATAACATATAGCAAGCAGTGGTTATCATGACGGGTTGAATTGTGGTCATCTGTGGGAGGGAGGCGAAAGGATGTTTATTTGGAAGATTCACTTTAGTGTGAGGGAGAGGTTTGTGGTGCTGGAAATGTTCTATTTCTTTTGGGGAATTACAGCTACTGGTTGGTTGCAGTGATATAAATCTTACAGCTGTAAAGTTGTACATTTGGATTTTGTACTTTATTTCAAAAAAGGAATATTTTCAGATTGTGGCAGATTCAAAATTTAGGTCCAAATAAGTTTACTTTTTTATAAAATCACTTTTGGAAAATCTGTGTTCTTTTGCAACAAGGGGGAATTAGAGCACCTTCAACAGCAGACTCAAACTTCACTTCCCTTTGCTAAGATTAATACATGTTCTGACACTTAGAAAGGTGCAAACTATACAAATAGAAGTGATGATTCCAATAATTCTTTTTTGTCTCTCCATAGTTGCTACCTTCTCAGCACTGATAAAGAGAAGGACATCAAATATCAACTCAGTTCTCAAAGTGACTGCAAAGGATGGGTAATCATAATTTTGGAAGTCAACACCTGCCTTTGTATTTGCGTGTTCTACAAAATATCATAAATTGCAGTAAGGGAAAGTCATGAGAAGCTGCCAATGACTGAATAAAACAATATAAATTAGAAGGCAAGACTAGAATAAGACCTTAGCATTACCAGTACTTAAGAACAAATTTTCTTTGCTCCAGCAGACCACCCCAGAAATCTTCCCAGACCCTCATGACTACAATCGCATTTCTTAATGCATCCTTTTAAAATATTTAGGTCACGTTTCCTCTCCATCTTGGATGTAAGAAATCAGAGGTCCCTGAGTAATTTTCACAGAATCAATGACAAGTCATTGATGGGTTGGAGACCAGGATTAATGACCTTTAACTTGAACTCAGGTAACCTTAACTCCCTATAATTGTAAAGGGAATGGAAAATCTGGTGGAGATAATCAATTTCCTAAATGCATTTTGGTGCTTCGATGCTTATGTGCTATTGCATTCATCGAGATAATATTTCTAATGAAAAACATTTTAAAAATATATTTATTTATATACTTTTTCACATCATTGCTCATTTTTGTCCAATGTTTGATTTCTCCTCTCACGTGTAATCCCTATAAAGTTCTCACCACCAAGTCACCCTGGAACTGTCACTATAGTCACTTGTGCTCTCCCCTCCCTTGTTTTGATCCCTCTCCCTCCCCTGCTGTATGTCTCTGATTCCCATTTATAGTTTGCCTGCTAGTTGATTTTATTTTTCTGATTCCTTGTTTGGTGCCCCTATTTTCCTCCTATAAGTGAAACCATCCAATAGTTTTCTTTTTCCTTCTGACTTATTTCACTGAGCATAATCCCTTCCAGCTCCATCCATGTTGCTGCAAATGGCATGAGTTTATCTTCTTTGACTGCTGAATAGAAAAACATTTTAAAACTATTGTTTCCATGCTTACAGAATATTAGGCACTATACGGACCCCTTTAACTAAATTATCTAATTGTGTCCTTGTAAGAATCTGTGGAGTGGGTTTTATATCCCTATATTACAGGAGCAAGGTTATTCTAACCTAGGCTACAGAGATGGAAAGTTTCTAAGATGCTAGAAATAAAAAACATTTATGATTGAGGGCCTCCCTGGTGGTGCAGTGGTTAAGCGCTGGGCTGTGGAGCTGTCCGCAGCAGCGATGCGAGCTCAACGCCCAGCCAGGGAGAATCCCACATGGTGTGGCGGACCTCTCCTGCCTCGCCCACTGCTCCCCTCAGCAGTGTATTTCTGATCTGCCTGTTCTGCTCCCCACTCTGTCTCTGGTGAAGCCTCTCACCACTCCACACCTCTGGCCTGTACCCCAGCTGTATGTATAAATAAATAAATCTTAAAAAAAAAAACATTTATGATTGAGCTTCTAGGACACTCTGTTATCTAAGGCTGAAACAGTATTGAAAGCACTGTTGGCAACAAATCCAATATGCTGTTCTCAAACTGCGATCTTTTGACACAGAACTATCTGGGAAGTAGGTACAGATTCTAAGATTCAAACCCCTGTTTACTAAAGCAGAAGTTCTAGGTATAATGTCTAAGAATCCTCATTTTAGCAAGTTTCCAGGATGACATGTATGAGAGCTGAAATTTAAAGAACTATTGGCCTGCACAGAGTGACACAATTTGCTAAATAGTCAAATCATAAACAGCTGCTGAAAAGAGGGGAGGTTTAATGTTGTTTACAGAAAACATTATAACTTCTATCACTGCAACAAAGAGAAGGCTGTTGTTTTTAATATTAGATTCAATCTGAAAAACTTTCTTCCTGGTTCACTCTTTATTCCCACTGTTATATCAATGTTCAGAAAAATCAAAGAAATACAAAGACAAAATTAACCCGCCACTTAAACAGAGACTGGACCTAGATTTTTGCAGTGTTAATATACAACTTTCTTATAGAGTTAATAGAGATAATTTCCAATGGAAACAGATAGCTGAGAAAATCCTCACTATGTATTTCTTAGCTTAAAATTAAAGACATAGGAAACCATTAGTCTTTTGTCAACTCTCATAGGCACAGACGAGCCAAGTGTTCAGGTAGGTCCCCAAAGCACACCTGGGTAAGATTTCTACCTGTTTAGAAGGAGGAAACTCACAGCTAATTTCAGGGGCACATTGTAAATTTTTGTATCTGTTGCGTATAATTAATTATGCTGACAGGTTCTTATTCTAGTAGGGAGTATAGAAAAACACAATCCTTCCTTGAGTCCATAGTTAGAGACCCCTTTAAATATTCCAGGTGAAGACCCGTTAGATCCCAATTGACAGTTGTGTTTCAGGTCCAGGGTTCCACCAGACAGGCTAAGTTAACCAGGATCCTGAAACAATGGTGTTTAAACTGTAATATTCCTACCTATACTATCCCCTTTTCTGCCAACAGTTCTCATCAGACTAAAATTTAATGTGAAAGGAGTAGCTTTTTTCAAATATAGTGAAGAGTTGTGTGACCGCATTAATTCCTATGTATTTCTGAAGCTCTGAATTGTATTTATAGTATATCTGCTTTCCCCCACCACCAATGTAATAAAACTCTTACATTGTGCTATTCTGGACTAGAGAGTGGTGATGGCCGCACAACATTGTGAGTGTGCTTAATGCCATTCAACTGAACACTTTAAATTGGTAAAATTTAATTACGCACATTTTGTCATAATAAAAATTAAATAACATTTTGCATTCAGAAGTGTAAAAGGCAAAAAGAAAAACCTCCTTCTGATGGCTTCAGACAGTTTCCACTATATGCTAGGAAGGTTACTTAGTTATGCATCATTGTCCTTTTGATTTTTATCAGATGATTTTATAAAACTTTTATTTATCTGTACCATAACAAAAGTGTCTGCATATATTTCTTTTTGTTCACACCTAACCATTGAACCTTATGCAGATGAGTTACTGTGTCAGACATTACAGCAAAGATGAATCCAACAGGAGCCCGACTCTCCTGGGATTTGCCATCTATTGACAGGGTGGTGAGAAGGTATTTGTGTGACTTCTCTGTGCGGGCATTGCCCAGATAGAAGGGAAAGCAAATGTTGCAGGAGATAGTCCAAGGCTTTTGCTTTGTTTTGTTTCTTGGTAAATTCAGTGTCCAATGTGGGGAGGGGGTGGGGACCATGAAGCAGAGCAGGAGCTCAGGCGGCATTAGAGAATATAGGTGGTAGGGGAGAAAAGTCATGAATGAGATGGATTTCAAGGCGTCACGACCTATCCAGGGGAGGGCTGTTAGTGTAAAAACACTCACAGCTTTATGTGAATCTGGACTTCAGCTGTTCCAAGCACTATTGTTATCATGCAGATTGATTTATCCAGACTCTGAAAATGCAGGTCTGTTGTTCAGACTTGACCAATAAATTACAGTTCTAGCTAATCCAGTTAGCAGTTTTCTGTCATTTCCAGAGGTGCTGGAATAAAGTTGCAGGGATTGAGCTAACCCAGCCCCATCTACATGCCCAGCCACTAATGAGACTCCCTCTGTGACCTTGGATGAGTCATTTCAGTTTGAGGGCCTCTTTAAAAAAATAAAGGTGGTAATGAATTAGATGCTGCAAAGAAAATGTCTGTATCTAGTGTGATTTCTTTTATTTTTCCATGTTGCTCAATACTTTAGACATGACATGCTCAGTACTGTAGACGACAAAAATGCCTGATAGAACTGAATGTTTCTTTAAGATTAATAAAAAAAAAAAATCAGTACTGCTGCATCTGGAAACTTGAGTGCCAAGGGATAAGTGGTATCTAATAATTAATAAAAAGTGGTTGTGAAGCATTTTGCAAATATAAAATGCCAGATAATTTATAAATATTTAAATAGTTATTAAATTTAATATGAATATTACATAGATACCATTTTGATTTCCTATGCCACTTTATTGCCTCAAAGTGCTTCACTGATATTAATTATGTTACTGTTGATATTATTGCTGTTAATTGTATGGTTTCTTGAGGGGGTATATCCCAGGTAGAGAAAAGAGGGGAAATAGGAGTGAATAATTAGTTGTATCATTTTATTACTGGAAGGCAAATTCTTTTCTGTTACAATGTATTTGAGGTTTCAAATCAATTAAGTGTCTGGCTCACAAGATTCTGTTTTCTCTTAAATCTGGATTTCTTTTTCCTTTTTATTGAGGTAAGGATTCACAATATGGTGTAGATGGCAGGTGTATGGTTTCTCTCAGCAGCAACTGTACATGTCATGCCACGCCCCTCACAGAACACCCAATCACCACCCACCATTGGGTTACTCCCTCCTCCTTCTTCTCAGTTAACCACCATTTTGTTTTCAGACTCTGTTAGATTTGGTCTTAACTTTGTTACTTCTGGTCTTAGTCACAAGATTACAAACTCCTTAAAATCACGTATGTTTCAGTTCTCTTTGCATTCCTCCAGAGTTTCTTAATCCAAAGTCCACTGGACTGTTTAAAAACGAAAAACAACTTGCTAAACCGTAGAGGGGAAGAAAGCTGTCTCAGTGGCCCTGCCTCAGATCTCACATTCTCCACCGTTACACACTCAGAAGCAGGCAGAATCATCCCACCTGAGAGACAGAGGGATTGGGGGTAAGGCAGCTAAGGAGAGCGCCACCTAGCGTGTGATGGACCCAGCCTCATGCAGTGCCCACCTGTCTGCTTTTCTTCATCAATGCTGCCTCCCTAGAAACATAGCAATCAATAAAAATGTGGATTGTTTAAGAAAGGAATTTTAAATTATCACATTTTTATAAAGTCACTCATAATTAATGGTTAGTAAGGCTTTGAAAACTCCACCAAAGAAGGGGGGGGCGGGGAAGAGCAAAGAAAAAGAAGGGGGGAAATAGGCACCCCAAAAGTGAAAACAGAAAAATTAAAAAACACTATGAATACTTCTTTATAGAAAGAAAGACCAGAATTCACACCCCCTCAAGGTAGTAACTCATGTAGGGTGAGGAGGGAGGATCAGGAATAGAATTTACCTAATACCCTGTGGGCTTAGCTGTGGAGGTGTGGTGGAGTCTATAAGCAAAACCACAGAGCAAGCAAAGGAGAAAGTAATTGGCTCTGCTGATAAGAGGCAAGGAAGAGAACTGGCTGCAGGTGGGCCCAGTGATAAGCAGAATGTATGATGCTGGGAAGACTTGATTGGAATAGTTTAATAAAAGCATGTGACTGTTGCCAATTAGAAGCTAGAAGTAAAACATGATTCTGCTGCTAATTTTGTATCCAAGTAGAATTATACTGTGATTAGGCTAATAGAATGGCATTGGAAATCTGTGGGCACTGCACTGGAGGCGCAGTATCTAGCGAGCAGCTGAACAGAAGCAGTAAAGCATCACTATCTCCTCTTTACCTGGCCCATGAGAGGCTCATGCAGAAAAAGGCTGTACAGACACAGCTGGGGAGGAGGAGTCGAGGCTTCCCAAGGTGTGCAGAAAGAGTGTGCTAACTTCAAGCTCCAGGGCCGGAAGGGTTCTCAATCTGCTGGGAATTGTTTACCCCTGGTTGTGCAGTACCCAGAGGGACTTTTAAGGGAGTCTACAATAATTCTTTTACAACCTGCCAAGTGTCTTGCCCTGCAGGAATGCTGTGCCTGTTTAGACAGAGCCTCCCAGAGGAGCAGCTTAGGAACAAGTGGCCTCTGTGAGATGAAGCCCTCATGCTTTACACCAGAAAGGTCCTGTTGGGGATCTCTCTAATTAGGGTCAGTCTCCACTCCAACTCCAGTGAGTAAGAAAGGAGACATTCGACAATATAGACATAAACCAGTGCCTGAGAGCAGAAAAATATGGTCCAACTGACTGGAGAAACAGGATATTCTTTTCTATTCTTTCCACCGTTATAGTTCTCTTTTCTCCCTGACTCCTGCCACCTCTGTCTTCTGCACTGTCCACACTGGGATTTGGATTAAAGGCTGATTTACATCTGTTGTGTCCTAATTTCCCAAGAGTGTATGAATGAATTTACAACAAAGGAGCTCTCCTTTTATTTCCATGAAATGTGATGCACAGTGTCACTCAGTCGCTAGTGACATGTGGGCTGCCAATAATAAGGGCTTGCCTTTTGAAATAATCTGTGAAGAATCCATGCTCAACTGCTCTTCTTATTCAAATTAATTCAGATATTGAAATTATATTGCAGAGCATCTGAATTCTTAAAGCACCATGCAGCCTAAGGTAGTAACCTGATAGAAGGAACCACTGCCTTTTCTTTGAAACAAAAAATTATTTAGCCGGTTGGTACTTAAAGATTAACTTTACACAAACCACATCCAGTCACAGTTAGGACTTCACCTCCTAAGACTTAAGCAATGATAGTTTGTTCCTACCCTCATTGCTCAAGCCATAATTCCACCCTTAATTTCCATTCTACTATTCAAACCCAAGTACCAAAGGTAATCTTGCTATTCTTTCACCTGATGTAACATTTGTTAGTTTTGGAAATACCAAAGTAGAGGACTTTTCACTCACTAAACAGGTAAGATCGGATTTCTTACGTTCTTAGCTCACTGTCTTTCTATATATATATGGTTGGTTTTTTTTTTTTTTCAGTCAAAGAGCCTGATGATTGGCTCAGATTTCTTTAGCTCAAGTTCATCTACTAGTAACAGTTGTGTACAAACTAAGCAGACCACGCTCATACCCTTTAAGTGTTTTAATAGGGAACTAGATCTTTAAATCATTGTAATAGTCTGAAGCTGATTTTTTCTTTATTGATTCTGCAGTACACTAGAGAAGAAGGCTGATTTGGTTAATTAATGAGGTCAAGTCGCTAGGCAAATGTTTATTGAACAAAAGGGTGAATGAATGAATGAACGACAGTAATGCATACACAGGATAAATACTAAAATAATACAATACAAATGAGTACCGTTCTAGTTAATACTCCCATTTGCAACCTATAGAAATAGTAATTGTAACACTTAAAACTTCATAGTGTCTGAACATTCTTACAGATATATTCTGATATGTAATGTGGGCAGAATAATGGTTCCCAGAAGATGTTCATGTCCTAATCTCTCAAATTTGTGAATGTGGTACCTTACAAGGCAATAAATACTTTGCAAATGTGATTAAATGAGGTGAGGAGATTATCCTGGATTATCATAGATTATCCAGGTCTGCCCAATAAATAACAAGTGTCCTTATAATTGAAATAGGAAGTCAGAGCCAGAAAGGAACTTGAAGGTTTTGCTTTTGAAGATAGAGGAAGGGGCCATAACTCACAGAATGCAGGCAGTCTTAAGAAACTGGAAGAGGAAAGAAATTAATTCTTTTCTAGTGACTCCAGAAGGCACATAGCCCTGCCAGCACCCTGATTTTAGCCTCTTGAGACCCATATCAGATTTCTGACCTCTGGAACTGCATACGCATGTATTGTTTTAAATCAGTAAGTTTGTGATATTTGTTACAATAGCAGTAGGAAACTAATATAATGAACATTAGCAACCTACATTACCTGTCACAGAGAAAATTCAATTGACCATCACTAGGTATTGGATTTTTTTCCCCACAAAGTATGCCCACAGTACTGTCTTTTTAAATTTCTAGTTTGTTTATTTCCCTTTGATTTTTATTATTTCTGTGTTTCTACTGGCTTTTGTATTTGTTTGTTCTTTTTCTAATTCCTCCCGTTGAGAGAGAAGGCTATTTAAGTTCTTTCTTATTTCTTAATATGGGTTTGTATTGCTATATATTTCCTCATAATACAGCTTTTGCTATATCCCATAAATTTTAGATGGTTGTGTGCTTGTCTTCATTTGTCTTGGAGTATTTTTTTAAATTTCTTTTTTGATTGCCTCTTTAACCCAGTGGTCTTTCAGTAGTATACTGTTCATTCTCCATGTATTAAAAGATTTTCCTGCTTGTTTTTGATAGTTGATTTCTAAATTTTATACCTTTATGGCCTGAGAGATCTGGGTATGATTTCAATATTCATGAATTTGTTGGTATTAGTTTTGTGTCCCAGAATGTGGTCTATTCTGGAGACTGTCCCATGTGTACTTGAGAAACCTGTGTACTCTGCTTTTGGGGGAGGGGAGGGTGCAGTGCCCTGTATATGTCTATGAGGTCCATGAAGTCTAATTTTCTATTTAAGGCTATTATCCCAGTTTATTTTCTGTCTATTTCATCTGTCCATTGGTGAGAGTGGGGTGTTGGAGTCTCCTACCACAAATGTGTTTTTTTTTCCAGCATTTGTTTTCAGAGTTAATGGTAGTCACCTAATGTATTTTGCTGCTCCTTCATTTGGTGCATCTACATTGATGATTGTTATGTCTTTTGATGTGTCATTCCCATAATCATTTTATAGTGTCCCTCCCTGTCTCTTGTTACCTTTTTTAACCGGAAATCTATTTTGTCTGATATATGTATGGCTGTCTATGCCTTCTTTAGAATCCCATTTGCTTGTAGAATTGTTTTTGCAACCCTTTACTTTTAGCCTTTCTGCTTTACCTGTCTTTGATCAATCCTTAATATTCCATATAACTCATTTTGCTAGCGTTCCTAACTAGGAACGGTCAATCAACCGCAAACTATTTGTATGACACATGGATTGCATGCTCTTGTTAGGGTTTCATCACTTTTATCAGTTGTCTTTCTGAAACTTTCTTACTGCTGGCACTCATTCCTTCCCTTCATTACTATGCTAGAGATGGCACATCCACAATCATGCAGAAAAATAGCAGGCAGAATCAAAGGCCTATCTTATCCACATACTGTAGAATGTTTGCTACAAGCTGTCACACCAAGAATGGCTTTGTAAAGCCCTAATTCAAGCTAAGTAAAGGACTGGGCGCCC
The DNA here is from genome assembly GCA_004024925.1 of Scalopus aquaticus. Taxonomy (NCBI): domain Eukaryota; kingdom Metazoa; phylum Chordata; class Mammalia; order Eulipotyphla; family Talpidae; genus Scalopus; species Scalopus aquaticus. The sequence continues at coordinate 119,182 of PVIJ01001371.1, forward strand.
AGTAACCTTAGCAAAAAGTTAATGTGGACAATGGACAAAATTCGGTTGTAGACACATATCTGAGTTTGAATATAAGAAACATTTTAAAATAATAGTTTGGAGGAAATAGAATGAGTTTTCAATTAATGATTCACTTGGCTATGTGATCCTTCATTTAAGGACTATGTTTAATTTCAATTTTAAGCCCTCAGAATCTAATGCAGTTTACTGAACTTAGTAGAAGTCGATTAAATATTCATTGATTGACTATATCATCCAGAAAAATATCTCATGAACATTGTTTCATTTCTCAGGAGTCTTTTTGAAGGCTCTAGTGTTTCTTTCCATTAGTCTTGAAAATATAGCTCTATGACTCTCTCAATTGCCATTTTGAAGGTTGGCAAATCTTCTGAAATTTGCTTTCTTATCAGCAAGAAAATGTTAAATGTACACATAGCTTAATGCTGCTTCATCAGAGAACATAGCAGATTGTTCAATTTGTATGTAAAAGAGCAATAAGCAAACTAGGAAAAAAACAAACTGTGATAGATATAATCCCAGGATTTAGAAAAATAAAGTAGCCCACGATATTAAACCAGAAATGACTTAAACAATCTTCTAAAATATAAGCTTTTTTTACATTTATAAATCAACAAATGTTACTTACAAAAAATTAACAAGGATATAAAAAAACTTATTTTAGATAAAATAGACAAAACACAAACTCTCAAAATGTATAAAATGTAAGAGAGTGAGTAGACAACTATACTAGATCTTACTCTTAACAGAATTTTATGTCAACAGGGGCAAATTTTTCAAAAGTAAATGTCTAAGAAATATAATTGATTTAAGATCAACTAAAACAACCCATTTGACTAACTGGGAAGGAAAAAGTTCCATAGGTAAGAATCTACCTTAAGTGAACTCTCTGAAAAATCTGCTCCTGTCCATACTTTGCTTAAAGAATTCCCTTCCACTGGACTGGATACAATTTACAAAACTAAGCAAAGTGTTGGGTATGGGAGACTGTGAGGATGGAGAGTTTGATGTCTCAAAAGGTTGGTAAAAGACATAAATAACAATAAAAATATATATTAAAAAAAATAAATAAAAATGTGTACAATTTCAACCAAAAAAAAAAAAAAAGGTTGGTATTAACTGTAGGGATGAATCATATCCAAGAGATAGGGTTGGAGAGAGGAAGATAAAGGTGGAAAGTGCAGTGAATTCTTCTTGCCCCAATATGTTCTCCTTTTCCTCCTAGATTTTCTCTCCTAATTTGAGTTTATTTTGTATTTATTTTGTTGTACCTTTTTAATCCATTCCCCCTTTTCACTCTTTTTCTTTCTGTCCTTTATTTTTCTGTATAATTTTTTTGTCTGCTTCTTTATTCTTTTTTAGCCATAACAAGAATCTAATTTATATTTTTATACTTCTGTGTTCATGGAATAAAGTTTTAAATTCTTAACTTTGCATTTTTATAGAAAATTTAAACATTTTATATCTATTTTTCCTTCCAAAGTTATTACATTTTAAGTTCTTCAAAATCAATATTTTTCTGTAATGTGCTCTTCAAAAATAGATCTGCCATCATCATGTCAACAGACCCTTAAATGTGCCTGTTATTCCTCACTTCCTCCATCAACACTGATACAGTCCACATGGATGTGTATTTCAGGGGGAGAAGTAGAAAACTGATCAATAGCACTGATTTTCAGAAAAGGAGCAGTTATAATACTAAAATGCACAAAGAGCAACTGTGAAATTTTATTTGAGGACCAGGTTTAATTTCTTGCACTGCACTGATGAAGTGTAAAGGTGAGAGGTATTTTTACTGGTGTGTTTCTCCTTTAAAATAATGTTCAGTATCTAATGCAATGTGAAAATATGCTGCATATTTTCAGTTTTATTTAGATTTTTATTACCCACAAAAAATAGGAAATTCTTTGATGCCCAAAAATATCTCTTTGTGATTCAGGTAATATCACCCAGGATAAATCAGTATGAATTTCAAACTCTTGAAAGCATTAAAGACAAAGACCCTCTATTCCAATGGGAATGTAGAAAATATGAATAAATCATAATGTTCTGATGTTAAGGTATTATTAGAGGTCAAGTGGACTTCAAGCTATGCGGCAATTTCTTATCTGGGTATTTTAATAGAATTTCGTTTCTCCTAAGAAGGATAAAAAATTTTGTGTCTTGTATTATTTTCAGATGAGGGATTCTCATTTGAATTAATATCAAGATGCATCCCACGCAGAATTTTAAAAAATCATCAATCTGCCATCTTATCCACATTATTTTGTACCTTCAGGCTCTTGATGTAGTTTTTATGAACAGGATTCAAATAAATTGGCTCTTTTTCCTTGGTGGTTTCTTTAATTACTTTGTTATTATCCAAGGAACTGGTTTAATTTAAATGAACACTGTGTTCCTGCTACTACTATCCAGAGAAAACACAGACTCAGAACATGCTGTTTTGTAGTTAAAGTGTATTTCTCTGCATGGGGATGCCAAAACCCGGTGGTTCAACAGCATCTTCCTATTTTATATAAAGAACAAATCCAATGCATCTTGTGAAATCAGTGGCTTTCCAAAACACCTATTTGTTTCACTAGATACAAAGAATAAGCAGTAAATATATAAATGGATGATTTGTACAAGTAAATTCAACAGTATTTTACTCTAGCCAAGCAACCCAGCAAGTTATATATTGAATATTCCTTCCCTGCATTCGCGCATCTATATAAGAGGTACATTTTAGGCATAAGGTACCACAAGTGATCCAAACACCTCCTTTCCCCCCCCCCCCCCCCCAGTACCAGTGCACCCGTCCAGCTTTTGATATTACACAAAATCTTATTAAACAATTATTTGAAACCGAGATGTTTGCAAAGGTGCAGGATTCCTTCTCCACTTGGCAGTTTCCAACCAACTAAAGTATAGCATAAATTTCAAAGAAATATAAAATATATATATACACACACACAAATATTAGAAAACCATGAAGTATTTTACAGACACCATGAAAAATATAAAATTGTATTTCATTTCCTGAAATAGTTACAGTTTGAACCCCAGCTCCATCTCTTTAACGAAAGCCATGTGTGAGAAAAGCAAGTTTAATCTTTGGAAACGCTCTGTAGCAGGCTATCGACGGAGCCCTACAGAAATCACGTCATTTCTCCTGCTGCAAGTAGAATGGAGAATAGACTTGCACGTCCACTGGGGGCTGAGCAGGAAATGGAGAAATTGTGTGGCCCTCTTTGCTTGTGAACAAGCAGCCAGTTCACACTTTGTTTCATTTTACACTTTTCACCTGAGAATTCACATTTCTGTCATAACAAAGTGTCTTCTTTTTTTTAAAGTGCAAACAAGTAAACTAAAACATGACCGTTTGCCAGAAGTGGGAGCAATGCTTGCAGCACCAGGATTGCTGGTGCATACTCGTAAAACGGCATAGAATATATGTGGAAATTCTATGCCATCCTTATTCTCCTGTCACTATTTGTATGTTTCAAGGTCAAATTAGAATTCTGGTTATGTGTCGCCTCGACATAAATTTTCATTTCTCTTGTTGTTACGGAATCTTAGTTCCTCTAAACCTCAGTTTCCTCATTTCTAAAATGGGAATATAAACAACACCTCCTTCTTTAGGTGGTGGTGTGGGAATTCAAGGTGAAAATGGATATGGAAATCTTAGCATGGCTCCTGGTATATGTTCAATAGCATCAACACTAAAGCAGGCTCAGAGAAGTCCCCTGGCCCCCAAGGCACACTGCCGGCTCTTCCCCAGGTATTCATTCCCCTGCATTACACTCCTTTTTTTTTTTTTTTTTTTTTTTTGGATGTGTATAAAAAACAGATTCCTGAGGTCTACTCCAGACACCAGAATCTCTGGGTGTCAGGTTAAGACTCTCCCCTTTCAACAAGCTTACTAAGTTTGCAAACCACTGCCCTAAATGAGGCCACCTCTCAGCCCATCCTCCATCGCATGTGATCCTGACACCAGAGCGCTTGATTCAGACAGCTCCAGTCATTACGGATACCCGCTGAGTCCCTTTTACACAGGTACTTATTCAGTACAGAGTTAATGAGAAAGTGGTGTTAATGGAACAAACTCTACTAAAGTGCTGTGCCCAGAACCCCCTGTGTGTTTCTCTCCCACTGGTCTTTAGCTAGGTCATTTTATGTACCCGCGTTTTGTTCCTTCTCTCTGCTGGTAAATCCTGCAAATCCTTCAAATCTAGCTCGGAGCCACTTGTGCAGGGAACCTGCCTGCAAACGGCCTGATCACGTTTCTTTCTCCCATCTTTGTACTCATGCGCCTGACAGCATCCGTGAAAGTCTTGTATTAATCACGTGGCAACTTGTGTGCCTTGTTTTCTTAAGCTTACACAATTACTTCTTCACCTCACATCATATTACATCCTATACTGTATCTTGTCTCCTGACCTCTCTCCTGGGGGTATAAATCTCTTAAAGGCAAATGTGAAATGTCAGACTTCTTACATTTCTCAATTGTCCTTGAGGACTGAGTACAGGACTGCTCTGAAGTTTGTTTTCTGGAATTATCTATTAAATGTACATTTCTAGCTTTTTTTGCTAAGTTTGAGAAATGGAGGTCTCTTTGAAGTTTTTTAGGATTTCTTTTATTTGATTTTGCATACAAGAACTGGGGTGCAGGCCAGAGGTGTGGGGTATGAGAGGATTCACCAGAGACAGAGTGGGGATCAGAACAGACAGATCAACAGAAATACACTGCTGAGAGGAGCAGCCGGTGAGACAGGAGAGGTCTGCAGCACCATGTGGATTAGCTCCCTGGCCAGGGGGGTCACACTCAGGCCTTTGTAGTGGGCCATAGAGGTAGTAGTGCTGATACTTAACCCCTAGGCCACCAGGGAGGCCCCTGAGGTCTTAATGTTTCCTGATTAGTCTTGGCAATATTATATGAAGCAACCAGATTTTACATGCCTCCTGAAATGAGGAAACAGGAAACCAACAACGCCACTTACAAAATAGCATTACTTAAAAAAAAAAAAAAAATTGAACCTGACTCTAAAAATATTTCTAGGTCTAACTACAGAAAACATGGGAAATGGAGTCACAAGGTCCCCACCAGCACAGAAAGTCATCATCAAATTTTGAATTTGGGAAGTGCTGCCGAACAAATGATCAATCAGTGATAGTGGGAAAAGTGGGGAAATATTAACAAATGAAAGGGGATTTAGAAACTCACGCTGCAGTATGTGGAACTTTAAAATAGTGGGGACATTTAAATACAGACTGGACATTTCAATGAATTAAATGATTGCTATTAAACTTTTAGGTGTGACAATGGCATGGTGGCTCTGTTTTAAAAATGCTTTTATCGGTGCCTCCCTGGTGGCACAATGGGTTAAGTCTCAGCCTACGAGGCTACCTGCAGCCACTGCCAGAAAGCTTCCCACATGGCCCAGCAGACCTCTCCTGCCTTGCCCACTGCTCTCCTCAGCAGTGTACTTCAGTCAGTCTGCCTGTTCTGCTCCCCACTCTGTCTCTGGTGAATCCTCTCACCACCCCCATACCTCTGGCATATACCCTAGCTCTTGTATACATAAATAAATCTTAAAAAAAATGCTTTTATCAGTTAGATATGCAGACTGAAATTATTTACAGTTTAAATGGACTAGTAACTTTAAAATATTCCCAGAAAAAAATGTGGGGGATAGATGAAACATGACTAGCAAAGTGTTGATAATTATGAAGTTAGATGACGGGGTTTGATTGTACTGATCTCTCTATTATAATATGTGCTTGAATAATAAACACTTAAAAAACATTTGGGTATAAAAATACTGCATACTCATCATTCCACATGGAATAAGAATAGAAATACTTGTTTTAAATATAAAAGGTCTTGCTCTCAAAGTAGAGAGGCTTTTCATAAAGCGACAATTTGGAATATTTTAAATTTATTATTTCTGTATATATATATATGCTGAATTGTTCCACAAAGGACTTGAGGAAGGAATTTTTGAAAAAGATATAATTGCTAGAGAAAACACTGTTTATGCATTCGTTCATTTAGGTCACTTGGAAGAGGCTGCAGCACCAGGGGTCTCTGGCTACACGTACAAAGAGAAGAAGATAATAATCTAAGGGACCCCCTCACCTGGATGATTCTCCTGTGTCAATCAGGCAAAAGCTTGACTGAACAGATGGGCCTTAAGCTGTGCCCGGAAGGCCAACCAACTGTGTCAGAGCAGAGGGCAAAACAAACAGTCATATGCCTGCCCTACAACATCTTTTCTTTCTGGCAGAATGAAGTAAGCAAAGAACAAGCATTAAAGCCCTGGCTGACTGATTAAAAATTTATTCCATTGCAACTTCCAAAGAGGATTCGAAGTGGTGTCATGGAAATATATTCTCAGGGCCTTCTGCCCCAAATTCAGAGGTCAGGCTTGGGGGAGAATATAACAAGGCCACAGGAATGTCTGAACTATGTAGACACACCTGAAAGTCAAGGTCTTGTTATGTACTCAGAGCACCAAGCAAATGCTTCAAATATTAAGAGTTGAGACAAGATTGAGCTGTTTCTTCAAGGACCTGAATGTAAACTTCAGTAATCTTCCATTAATCCAGGGAGACAATTCTGAGCAGATCCTGTAGTAGAATGAAATTGCCTGTTTGACCATGTTGAACAAAAAGAATGGCAATTTTATCTAGTTCACTTTAAGAACTCAATTGTGAGCTGTGGGGTAGCAGGTAGAAAGACACAGAAGAAAAGGCACAAAGAACTGAAAGGAAATAATGTCTGACAAAAGTTAAAGAGGACTTAGTCAAAGTTTTTCTGTATTTGTTTTGAAGTTGGATACTTGAGTGTTATGAAATCATTAATGAAAAAACAGAGAAGCCAGGACTAGGATGAAGGGGATGATAAAATTAATCATGTACATAGCTTTGAGATGACAGAAAACATTTAGATAGAAATGTCCATCAGGCAGTTGGAGAGATAAAAGGAATACATTTGAAAATGAGTTCAGGATCAGAAATAAAGCTAACTGCCAAAGGCGTAGATACTTAAATATGAGTGAGATATATTCACCAAGGGAAAGAATCTAAAAACAGCACAGGAGCCAATGACACAAACTTGATGGGCTAGAAGAGGAATTCAGAGAATGAGATTAAGACAGGGAAGAAAGAGGATTCAAAGAAACAAGAGCATATGAAGCGTCTAGGTGTACACTGAATGATCGTTCGTGACATATGATTTTTATGGTGAGTCCAGGTGGTACAAATAATATGGTTCAAAGTCAATGAGACCCCGTTACTCTTGCACTTACACCTTCACGGTTAGTTTGTATTTGTTTATTAGTTCATGTGAGGAAAATAATGTATCCAAATATTGCAGTCATGACCTATGGGTATTCTAGCACCATTCTTAAAGTATTAAAGATACTCTCTATCTTCCATTTTTATGTTTTGTCTGGACATTAAATGCCAAGTTTGTGTTTTCTCTTTTTTCTTAGGAAAAAATCCTCAAATCCTATGACAAGTGAGACGGTGGCAAGCTGAGAGCAGGCTGTGGCAGCCCCTGCTGGCCTCTGATAGCAGATGATTGTCCTTCTGCAACATCTGTGAAGCGTCAACACGGCCTTGGGGCATCCCAGCAGGCCTTTTGGTCACCAGTATATCTGCCGACCAAGGTCTCAGCACAACTTCCGTGACCACTCTCACTCTCCAGGATAGTTTCTGTAAGTTAGTAAGAACAGAGCTGCTGTGTTAGCGCACTTTTTTCCAGTCCTAGGAACAACTTGACTTCTGGAAAAGATGCACGTTGTGAAGAATCCCAAGGGTTCCATCATGATTTGGAGGGATGCCATTGTCTAGGTTGTTGCTAATAATCCAAAGTCTTCCCTAGTTAGACTTTTGTTGCCAGGACACAGGAGGAAGAAAGAGAACAGACAGGGGAAGAACTTGTTTTCATTTAACTTGACCTCCAATCACAAAAAGACCCAGCACATCTTCCTGAAACACTGAAGCTGGCTTTTCACGCCATCTGAACTCCCAGCCAAAGAAAGGCTTCTTGTTGAACACCTGCATCCAGCCCCCCAGTTCTGAGGCTGGTCCCAGCCTTGGCACATGGCTCCACTGCACACATCCTGATTTTTCTTCTCCTTTCTTTAAATGTAACCATCCAAATTGGAGAGCGGCTGTGATAAGAAAGGACTAATGGGCGCTACAGGGTCTGTGGTCTTTGGGAGGCCTGGAGATTGTGTTTGCCTAATTAGTTCTGCCCCACTATCAGTGTGGATAACCCAGGGAGCATCATGATTGGTTTGACAAAGTTAATGGATGATCTGCCGTGAAAGCTTGATCACCGAGGAGCCAGCCACAGCTCCAGCTGGAGGCTGAGTCCCAGCTCCACCTTTCTGCACTTCATCCACACTTCTCAGGCCTGTGCAGTCATCCCTCTGGCAGAAGCCCTGAGCTTCTTTGCTCCACATAATATAAGCAGCTCTCATCTTTTTTCCCTTAGGCTGAGGTCCCATGACCTGCAGCTGGCTAAATTTGGAACAAGCATCCTATCTGAGCGTGTTCTAAGATCCGGAAAGAAAGAAACCTTTAGCTGCCCCTTCCTCCTTATAGTCAGACAGACAACAGAGAGTTAACCATCATTCACTTCAGGTCATGCCTCTGAGATTTGTTCATTATATCAGTGCTTGACACAGTGAGAGACAGTGCCTCCCAGATCAATTGTACCCCAGGAGCCCATGGGTAGGTGGCTTAGAAAGTTCATTTCTGTGGATTCTGGGCTTTGTTAGTTCTTGCTGTCCTGGCTCCTCTGAACTTGTTTGCGGCTGTGAGTGTGACTGAAAAGCATATCACACAATGTCACGCAGTTCCTGGGGCAGCCCTGATGATGGTGGGGCTCTTTCTAGGGCAGGGTGGCAAAGGAAAGAAAATGCAGTAGGGTATGTGTATAAACACACCATTTTCTACTGTTTTCAGTCAACCAACATTTTTTGAATACCTTCCCTGTGTAGGTACTAGTCTTATTTCTAGGGACACAACAAAGTGCTTTTCCTTTTTATGGTCTAATGGGGAAAGAGCTGTGTCTGATGTTTTGTGCTATTCCTTGTCCATTATTCTAAACATACCATTTACAGGAAGTAGGAGTAGGATAAGGACTGGCTCTGTTTCTCAACACACACAGGAAAAAAAGATTCTCTGCTTAGTTTTACTCCAGTAGACTGTCTGGAATAGTAGTCTCTGGGATAATTCATCTTGTAATGACTGTGGCCAGCCTGTGGCTTGAATTTCCACCTTATATCTCTGGCTTAAATAGGACTAAATAGTAAGCCCAAGCGCAGTATAACAACTGTAAGAAGTGACTCTCACTGTATCCTCAGTCATGAGTCAAAGTAGGGCTTCTGTGTTTATTTTATTTAAAAAAGCAGGCAAATACATATATAGGTTGTCTGAATAATTGGAGCAAACTCATCAGAAAGAAATGAGGAAAAGTTAAAATTCCAAAATTCGTGAAAGGCTTTTAGAAACACAAAATCTCAGGAGAACAGAGTAGTGTAACTCCAGGACGTGAGGTCTCGGTCCTGGGGAGACCAGGTACCCAGGGCAGGTTTCTCAGCTAGACTCAAGCAGGGATCCGGTGAACTGAACTGGAGGGCCAGTGAGGCTGGGTCTTCTCCACAGCCTAACTATCAAAAGCGGGGCAGAGCATCGACACTGACAGAGGTGAGAGTATGATGAGGGGCTGAGGCTCAGAGGGGGAGTCTACACTTCCTGAACTCACAGGTGAAAAAGCCAGCATCAGTCTGGAGACATCAGCCAGGCTCAAATCGCATACCACTGACAGCAGCATTTCACAGGCTGATTTGATCTACATTGGCTGGAATAAAAGAATATAATTCAACAAATATATTTCTTAGATAATTTGGAATCCAGTATTTCTTAACTATATAGTTTCAACTGGGAATCAGATATCTAGGTCTTTGAAATTGGTGGGAAATGAAGTCATTAAGTCTGGCTCAAAGTCTGTGCAGTTTTTTCTGGTGGGAAATGATCAATCATTCTGCTCAATGAGATTGAAATTAGAAGCAAAAATCTGTATGAGGAGGCCAAGAGTAAACTACTGGTATATCAGAGATGTGCAAAGACCTCATTCTAGAAAGATACTATGTAAACATCAGTAAGTGGAGCTTCCTGTGTGGCCTCTGGAATGTTGTTGCGGAGACAGTTCTTTATCTGACATTCATTCCTGGACACTGCCCTGCTGTCAGTGAAAGGGCACCTCTACCAGAATCTTCAGCAGCCAGGTCCTTCTTATGGTAGGGGATTTGCGGTGCCACTCACTCTTTGCTATCTCAGACACCACAGCAGGGCATCCAGTCTTCAACTATCCATCCTGCTCCCAGCCTCAAGGCCACCCCGGAGAGGTGCTCAGTCCATTTCTCCCCCAAAGTCCTGGTAGCTGGAGGATTTGTTTTAACCTTAGAGTCTAGACGAGTGTAATAACAGTCGGTAACTTGTCACTGTGGCCTGATGGTTTCTATCTAGAGCATATCAAGATTTTAGTACTTGTATGCCAATAAATTAAGATAATGCCCCATTTTCTAAAACAGTGAACACTTCCAAATAAATAGATGGGCTTCCAACATGTAACACGGGACCCAGCTTATCCGGCGTCACACACTGGCAGGTTTCCTGATCACATCATCGTTTCTGACACCGAGCAGGCATCTGGCAAATACCTGCTGTGTGGCTGTTCTGGCCAAGCAGCCGGATGACATATCCGGGCCACTGTGGAGGACCCACTAAGAGTTTGCTCTTGTTACTGAGGCCTTTCAGAAAATGCTTGGTGAAAACTGTTCATAGAGGATGTATAGGAATTATTTGGGGGAAAATCAGAGGTTCAAGTTCCCGTAACACAAAATGCCTCTTTTGTACAACTCAAATTGTGGACAGAGACATACAGGTCAAGATTGTAGGAGGCACTGCGTCTATTTCCTGGTTGTTTGTTCCAGTGGCCTGCCTTTGCGAAAGTCCAGGTTGTCAGAAAGGGGATTGAACATCCATCTGCACCATCTAGACCACCATAAGCTTTTGCCTAATTCTAACTGGAAGCTTGGTGTCTGGTTAGTGGCAAAGCTGGAGAATGTGGCTATGTGTGCATGAGTGCAAAATGAAATTTAAAAGATTGAAGCCTTGGGAGATTTACATTTCAGACCCATGCCATACCAGAATGGTGGCGTTCAGTTCTTGTGGGACTGAAGAGAGCCGCATTAGCCTAAAATAAGATATGGGTCACTCAGGAAGGATGGAAAGTCTACCATTTAATCACCATGACTGCATAAACGAAACCATGCAACCTTCTGCGATGTTCCTACTAGCCTCTAGTGTTATTTCCTGTCAGGAAAGGACTGATAAAGGACATGCTTTGAAAAGCATACCACTGTTGTAGAAAAAAGACTGTGGACAAGAAATGTTAGAGCTGCGGGGAGGCAGGGGCAGAGGGAAGAACATCTGGGGGCCATACACGACACTGCAGCAGATTTATTCCTCACCAAGCCTGCTGTTGTATCATTTTACCCTTCCAGAAAATGGAGATGAAGTGCTCACTTATTGTACCTTACCAAGGGAAGCTTCATACATTAATGTAAAATATTTTGAAAATGTCACATAAAATCTATTATAGAAATACAAGATGTTACCAGTGATTTTTCTCTGGCAGGATATTCCAGAGGGGAATAGCCTCCAATTGGAATGGAATTATAGTTTCTAGCACCCCTTGCTGGACACTTAATGTAAAAACATCAATTCCTCAACCTTCCAGCTGCACAACAGATGTTCATGGGGGAGGCCGGGGCAGAGCAACTGGTCTGGCTCTGTGTTAGAATTCTCGTTCACGGTCTCATTACATGAGATCTCAGTGGGTCCCCATTTTGGCTGGGGGAATTTAGATGGGGAGACTCCTCTCCTCAATCCCAAGCAGGGAAAACATAAATAATTAAGCTCACTGAAGAACAATAATATAATCCAATTTTTTAAATGTGCCATGGCATTTTTACAACTTGTCTGTGAAATTTTATAACCACATTCAGACAAATAGCCTCTATTGGGTGGCAGCTTTAACACAGCAGAGGAAAAGGGATGGAAGGCAATCACATCTAGCCCAAAACAACAGGGAGCATTCTAGTCAGCAGGATGTAATTACTGGGATGGAAATACATGGCTAGGTTATTGGGTTTTCACAACTCATGTGATCTTAGAAGACATTCCATCCAATCATTGATAATGGCACACATGCACTCAGAAGGAGAGACCAGTACAGGATGATTTTAACATGGGCTCTCCCCTCTTCTCTGCCACCTTCTTACATGTCTAAGAGAGGTTAGTGAACCAAACCTTTGAAAGACATTTGGAAGGCAGCAGACGCAGCTTGAATGTTGGCTTGTTGTTTTTTAATGGACTTGTCAGCCACCATTCTCATTTGCAATAGAATTCTTTTTCTCCCTTACCCTTTCTCAGGTTTGTTTTCCCAGTGCTGTGCCAATGCTGAATAATTTACAAGGGCAGAAAAAGAAAACTGTCACTATCACAGTCCCAGGGCGCTCCACTCACTCATCTGTCACATGGTCAAATGTCACTGGTGCCATTATTTGTGAGGGGTGAGATTAACGCCACGGAGCTACTTGCCTCCTTTCTTTATCTATTGTTAATGGCACTGAACTCCAATGTATTTTTTAAAAAGAGCTGGTTGCCATTTCTGCAACAAATGTCCCACCTAAGGAAATCCAAATAACTGACCTCCTCATTCCATCTCACCCTTTCATCTGTCTTCATCTGTTTCTTCTTATCTGGCATTTCCACCCACTGCATAAAAATACAAATCTAGATAGAACTGTATTCAGAAGAAATGCCAATGTTCAAAGTGATCCCAGTCATGTTGGTTCTGTTCCTTATTAGGAAAGAGAGAGAGAGGAAAAAAAAAGGCCATCCCGGTTGCAATAATAAGGAGTCATAGTGAATCACAGAAGGAGCCGACGAAAGGTCCCCTGCACACAGATGGCACTTTGCAGAAGGGAAATCAGGGCCACGGCTCTCAGAGGAATTACTGAAGTACAGAAATGCTAGGATCAACATTTTTTTCTTACAAGAGAGTAAAATGGCAGTATCAATTATATAAAAGGAGGAAAAAAATGTAAAACTATAATAAATATTTTATTTTAACTTAATAGAGGAAATAGATGCATATCATTAGATGCTGATGTCTACCAAGAAATATTATTGCTGTGCTAAAAAAGTATGGACAGAATACCCATCTTTGATTAAAGACCAGGCTCTGTAAAAGATGACTTAGAAAATGCAGAAGTGCCTATCTTTCAGAGTTTTGAATGGCATACACAGAAATAATAATGATAACTAGTATCAATTAAGTACTCAACTAGAGCAGGAAGTCCATCCTTACACTTACCCCTTATAAACACCACTACTATTATTATGCCCACTTTACAGATAACAAAACTGAGGCACAGATGCTGGAGTATCTGGTTCAAGGAAGTGCTGGTAGACCTACTAGTCTACAGGGTAGGACACTAAGCTTTTATATAGCTTCACAATCTACACAATAGTGAATAACTGGGAAAAGAATGGGAATTTTAATTTACTCTTATGAGCGCAGGTCAGGTTAACAATCTTACAAAGACTGCACCATTTGTTTCTGCCTCTCCTCGTTTAAGTGCCAATTGACTGAATTAAATGCTAAAGAATTAACTTGCTGCTGGCTTGTTGAGTGAGCTAATTTGAAGTGACTACAATTTATTTGCTTCCTGCTCTTGTTCATGACATATGATTGGATCATGTCTCTGGTTAATTAACAGGTGGGCTACAGGCACAAGTTATCCTGTCCAAGGTTGTCTTCTCATCCTTCAGTGTTTCTTTGTACTTCCTTTGGTGTGCTGTGGGGGAAACCCTGATATCTTATCTCATGTGCTACATTAGAAGGATAGATAAAAACACAGAACAGTTCTGATCTCATTAGCTGCCTCACAAGGGCAGAGAGGAATTGAGAAGACCTGCTATCTCATTCACCACCAGCAGATAAGTGCTCTCAAGGAATTACAAAGGCAAAATCCCCAAGGAACTTACAATAAAAAAAAAAAAAAAACCTTGGGTCATCTTGTGGAGACATTCAAGCTAAAACTCAGGAACTGTTCTTATGAATACAGAAAGTGATCTGGAGAATTGAGTCGGACCCTGAACACACAGGTCACTTTTTCCAAATGCCAAATAAAAATCTGATGTTTCAGGCAAAGCTCTGGAAACTTCTATCTTTCAGACAAGGAAACAGATTGACATTCATGGGATCACTTGGGCGGTTATCAAGTGATCAAGGGATGCTGTGTGTTGAAAGAGAAACTGCAGTGAACGGATTTAGCTTGCAGAAGGGACCACCCCAGGAATCAGTTGTTTGCCCAACCGACCTCTGACTGTGACACAGATCTGTTGGGAATTTACCATTGTGTAGACATAACTGGCTATAGCTATAGGTGCATGGAAATTAAACAAATGCTCCCAATTGGTGGTTCCTTCACTGTTCCAGATAGAGCACACACACAAAAAAAAAGTTTGGGAAAAGATCACTGTAGGGAACCACTAATGTTTGCCCTTAAAGATACTAATAGAGGGCCTCCCTGGTGGCGCAATGGGTTAAGCGCAGCACTATTAACCTATTGGAGCCACTGCAGCACGAGTTTGAGACCTGGGCAGGGAGCTGACCCACATGAGGCAGCAGAACTCTCCTGCCTCGCCCGCTGCTCCCCTCAGCAGTGTACTTCAGTAGATCTGCCTGTTCTGCTCCCCACTCTGTCTCTGGTGAGCCCTCTCACCACTCCACACCTCTGGTCTTTACCCCAGCTTGTATGCAAAAATAAATAAATCGTAAAAAAAAAAAAAAGGATACTAATAGATGTAGGTGTTATCAGGAGGAAAATGAGCCCTTTCTTACAAAATTAACAATTGCTATAAACAAAGTTTTAAGTTCTATTTTGTACCTTCAATACCTTGAACAACAAAGAGAGGTGCCATGGGTTTTATTGTGCAGACTCACTAAAGAATCATCCTTTGCAACATGTCTATCAAAATATTACTGTTGTCAAAGTCTAGCCTGAAATTTTGACTTGCGAAAACTGTAAAGGCTCTTTGAAGTGGAAATTCCAAGAGCATAGGATAACTGTGAGGTCTTGCTTCAGCTTCCAAATGTCCCTTTTTTCCTAATTTCTGGGTAAGTTTCTCTAGCATACTTCATGGATCTAACCTTGACTGACCAGTTTCATAGACAAATAAGCATGAATTGATAGAAAACCAATTGTTTGAGGGAAAATTTTTTTAAGAATCCATGTTAAAGTCATTTTGGATGATTTATTATCTGGTACATTATCTACTAGATTCTTAACCCTGTAAGCCCTGTAATATGTGATAATAATTCTTTCCCCCCTCTAAGAAAAATCCATGAAACTTGTCTGTGAAAGTCAAACACACTGATTCCATGCACTCATTCAATAAGCGATTATTGCTGCAGTTACTATATGCAAGGCACCGTACAATGCACTAGTGACTATGAGAGCAGACTTCCAAATCTCAAGATGTTTGTTGGCTATGTTTTTTCCCTGATTGATTATAGATAAATATGTTACTTAAAATAGACCAATGGTATTATGGGAAACTCCAGCATACTTCATGGATCTAAACTTGACTGATGGGTTTTAGAGATTTTCTGTGATTTTCTACTTTGGGGGTGGGGGCAGTGAGGAGGGAGGCCTAGACTGAACCACTTGCCTTTGTACCTATTTCTGTTAAACATCTATTTTCAAAGAGAAATTATTTCAAAGTATCTCATCAAATTAATGTATTGTTATGACTGGCTTATTAACGTTTATAATTCATTGGAGTAAACATGAAAAGAATGCTGATTTAAGAAAATGTCATTATTTTATAAAAGTATAATTATATAATTCACACTTCTACATTAATTATGCAACTACAAATTAGTGAGTTTGTAATATATACTTGATTTCTTAACTCAGGTACCAGTATGCTCAGTCTGCTCAGGTATGCAAACATTTTTGATCAAAGAAGGACTTAATAAAATATCTTTTGAATGTAATTGCATCACGCTGAAATATTATGGGAACAACTGACTTGTACACTTTGTAGGGCCCCTATAAGGCCTATTTATGTTCATAAAAATGTGTAATATATATACACATTCATATTTATTCAACAAATCATAAAATCAATTTTATATACATGCTATGCCACAATAGGTCTGAAATCCTTCAATAGTCACCCTCCTATATATTCTTCCCCATTGTCACACACTGAGCCTGCAAAAGCAACCATTTTTGGAGTTACACATGTTTATTTTGTTTTACGAATATATTTGGTTTTTCATTATTATTACTAAAACAAAAGATATTCCAAGAAAGTATAGTTGCCTGGACAGTCATCATGCAGTAGGATTATATGGAGCCAGCTGGGAATTACATATAGCATTGGTAATATATTCCCAGGAATTCATTAATATATAGATTTGAAATATTAAAACAGCAATTTAGTTGAGGATTTTTATAGTAATGAAAGATCAGTACAGACATTTACAAACATTCCAAAAGATAATTGGACAAAATAATAGAAGTGAACATTATTTTCTTTTACTGGAAGATTTCTTTTGTCTGATTAGTCATGAGGATACTTCCAGCTTCTGAAAAGAAAAGTATTTCCAAACAGATGGAATTCATTTAAATAAGAAAGGTAAGAGGAGTGCAGACAGTGGAGCAATGGCTCCTGATATTACCATATGAAAGTACTGTCTAGATCATATGAGTAAAGGCCATGCAAGTCTGCTGTGATGGCCCATATTATAATAACCTGCTGCTGCACATTTCACACTGGCCATGTGTAGCATTTTTAAACCTTTCTGAGTTTTATTAAGTAATATTATTACTATTATTGATATTAATATAGTTACCACCTCACTTCATGTAATGTTTGTTTGAGAAACTTTAAATCACTATGCAGATGTTAATCTCCATAACTCTACAAAACAGATATACCACAGGCTCATGAAATAAATTCCATGTGTTCAAGGTTGCAACACAGCCTTTTTCTTTAACCAGAACTATCATACTATCATTCAATCTTTAAGAAATTGAACTAACCATTTCTAATATACATATAAAATAATAATGATCTTTTGTTGTAACAAAATAGAAGTCAATTTTGTTTGGCTTAAGAAAGAAAGGGATTTGAAGAGAGATCTAAGGTGGTGGACTAATGCAAGCCTAGAGTTGCCCTCTACTTCCACACACTCAGAGGACTGACATCAGTGAGGGAGCAGCTACATTTAAAGATGAACTGACATCAAGAAAATGAGACAAAGACTATAAGAAAGGATAAAAATTGGAGTGGAAATAAACAAAATGGAAATCAAAAAGATAGTACAAAAGTTTAATGAATCAAGAATTGGTTCTTTGTAAAGATAAATAAAATAAATAGACAAACCTTTAGTTAGGCTTACTAAGAAGAGAGGAAACTCAAATAAAAAGAAATCAGAAATAAAAAAAGAAGTTACAATAAACATCACAAATACACAGAGTATCATAAGAGACTTAAATGAACATTCTTATGTCAACAAATTGGAGCATCTAGAAGAAATGAACAAATGTCTACAATTACACAATCTCCCAAGACTGAATAAAAAAGAAAGAGAAGGAAATAGAAAACTTGAACAGATCAATCACAGGCAAGGATTGAAACTTTAATCAAAAGTCTTCAAAAAAAAAAAAAAAACAGGACCATATGGTTCTACTAGTTAGTTTTAGCAAACCTTCAAGAGCAAACTAATGCTTAAATTTCCCAACTCTCTCAAAAAATTGAAGATGGAATGCTTCCAGGTATATTTTATGAGACCAATATTATTACTCTGATACCAAAAGCAGACAAAGACGTCACAAAACAAGAAACTGTACTCAATATCTCTGATGAACATAGATGAAAAGTCCTCAACAAAATCTTAGCAAACTGAACTAAAAAATACATTAAAAGGATCATACATCATGATCAAGTGGGACTTATTTCAGGGATGCAAGGATATTCAACATCTACAAGTCAATTAATGTAATTTGCTACATTAGCAAAGGAAAGATAAAAAGCATATCATCAAACCAGTAGATGCAGAGAAAGCATGACAATGTCCAACACCCATTTTTAATAAAAACTCTCTATAAAATGGGGTTAGAAGAAATATATCCAAACACAATAAAGTCTTTATGTGACAAAGACAGAGCTAACAGCAAATCCAACTGTGAAAAACTAGAAGTTTTTCTATTAAAATTAGGTGAAAGACAGGATACACATTCTAACTACTACTATTCAACGTAGTGTTAGAATTCCTAGCTAGAGCTAGAGAAAGGAATAAAATTAATCTAAATTGATAAATAAAATTATCACTGTTGCAGATGTTGTGATAGTATACATGTAAGAAACCCTATAAGGAGTTTCTGCAATAAGGAGTCAGGCTATAAAATCATCATACAAAATCGATTGTATTCCAATATGCAAGCAATGAACCAACTGACAGAAAGCAAGGAAACAACCTCATTTACAAGCACATCAAAAGGAAGTAAGTAATTAGTAATTAATTTAACAACTGTGGTGAAAGACCTATGCAACAAATCAATAAGACCTTGTTAAAATAAATAAAGGAAGACCAAGCAAACAGAAAGTTATGCCATGCTTATGGACTGAAAGAATTAACATTGTTAAAATGGCAATTTTAAACAAAGAAATAAACTGATTTAATGCAATCCTTATCAAAGTTTCAATGGCATTCTTAAAAAAAAAGAGCAAACATTACTAAAATTTGTATGGCACCCCAAAAAACCTTGATAGCCAAATAAATTCTGATTAAAAAAAAAATAATGGATTTAATTTACTGAGAACTCAAACTATATTACAAAGCTAGAGTAATCAAAACGGTATGGTATGAGTTGACCTAATCACAAAGTTCAATGGAATAGAAATGAGAGTCCAGAAATAATACTATAGTTATATGGAGAACTGATTTACTGCTAAGAAGCCAAGAACATAAAATGGAGGACAGAAAGACTATTCAAGAGTCACTTGGAAAACTGGGCAGCCTCATGCAAAATATTGAAACTAGATACTGTTTTCACATCATACATAGTAGTTAATTAAAAAGTGGCTCAAAGATTTGTATGTAATACCCAAAACCAAAAATACATGGAAGAAAACAGGCAAAACACCCCAGGACAATGGTTTCAGTGATGTCTTTGTGACTCAACTACAAAGACAAGGGAAACCAAAGCAAAAATTAACAAATGAGAATACATCAAAATTAAAAATTTTGTACCACAAAAGAAATTACCATTAAAGCAAAAAGATACCCCAATGAATGAGAGAAAATATTCGTACATCATATATTGGACAAGGGGCTAATAAGATCTAAAAAGAACTCATATAACTTAACAAGCAAACAAATCATTAAAAAATGGGCAGAAGATTTAAATAGACATTTCTATTGTGCAAAGAAGAAATGCAGGTAGCCACAGGCATATGGAAAAAAACGCCTTGTCACTTATTATGGAAATGCATGTCAAAATCACAATAAGATACAACCCCACCAGTGAGAATGCCCCATATCAAAAACACCTGAAACAAAAAGTGCCCATGATTACTGGAGAAAATGGAATCTTTGAACACATTGTTAGTAGCAATGTATACTGGTCCAACTTCTATGAAATATAGCACACAGCCTTCTCAAAATAATAAAAGTATATCTACTCTATGATGCAGCAATTCTATCCTAGGTATCTATCTGAAGAATACAAAAATACTAATTTGATGGGATATATGTACTCCTATGTCATTGAAGCACAATTTACAATAACCAAACTATGGAAACAATCTAAGTGCCAAATAGATGAGTGGATAAATAAGATGTGATACATATAGGCATGGAATTCTACTCAGCTATGAAAGAAAATTAAATCTTGTCATTTAAGGTAACATGAATAGAACTAGAGAGGATATGCTAAGTGAAATAAATCAGAAAGAGAAAGACAAATCATAGATGATGACATTCATATGTGGAATATAAAGAACTAAAGCAGAAAAATCAAAACTCTGGAGAAAAATATGGAGTTTTTTCAAGTGCTAAAAATAGATCTACTTTATGATCCAGCAAATCCTCTTCTAGGCATCTACTAAAGTATACAAAAACACTAATTCAAACAGATATATGTACTCCTATGTTCTTTGCAGCTATTTACAATAGCCAAGTTATGGAAAAAGCAACCTAAGTACCAGTAACAGTTAAAGGGATGATGAAAATGTGGTACATATACACAATGGAATACTACTCTGTTATTAAAAAAAAAAAGATGAAATCTTGCCATTTTTGACAACATGAGTGGAACTGAAGGGAATTATGCTAAGTGAAATAAGTCAGAAGGGGAAAGATAAATACTACATGATTCATTCCCACATGGAATTTTAAAAAAAGCAGAACTGACAAAAACAAACAACAAATCCTTGAAATCTGAAAGCAAAACCAAGGTTGCCAGAAGAGGAGAGCAGTTGCCACAAAGGGGGCAACAGGGCCAATGGACTATGTTGGAGGATTACTGGGGTTTTGGTTATGGGCATGGAATGATAACATATTAGCAGAGATGTGAATCTATACCCCTAAGACACACACAGTGTTATAAACCAATATTACATGAATAAACAATTTTAAAAAGAAAGAGACACTTAAATAGTTGAGATAGAGAATTTCTAATTTGGACACAGAGTTATCTAATAAGAGTGGACCCTGGAACTGAAAATCCAACCTAAATTTAGGCAACTTTTCTCTCTACAGATCTGCCCTACCATTTTCTCTCTGTTGATTGTCTTTGTTTCACTTGTAGAAATACGTGGATTCATGATCACACCCCATAGTTCCTGGGTTTAGATTTTCATCATTCAAAAACCAACCTGAGAAAAAAACTGAAGAACATAAGAAAGCAATCTAAGAAAAACTTGGAAGAAAAATCTGGTTAGGGGAGTTTTCAGTAAGAGGTCCACTATTGGTCCAACATATTCTGGCCAAGAGAGTGGGATTCATGAGAACAAATATGATGGCTGTGCCATTCAATTATGTAAATGAGAGATGTGTTTTGGTCTTGAAGGGCAAATAAGATAAGTAGAGCATTCAGATATGATTATGCCAAATAACTATTTTTAGCACTTCATATTTTCTAAAATTGTTTTCACATGTATTTCCTAATTTTACCTCAATTGATACTTGTCACACCCTTAAGTAGATATCATCTACTCATATTTCAAATGAAGAAATGGGAGCTGAAAAGACTATGCAACTTGCCACACATCACACAGCTGGAATACGAAAGAGCTAGAACCAACCTCAGATATTCTGATGTCAAATCCCTCTTTTTCCTATTCTATAAGAACAGCAGTTTCTGAATTTGTCAGTCTGCAGATCAACTTGAAGATAAGTGTTTCTGTTTACTTTTTTCCTAAAACATTACCTTCAGTCTCTTCTCTGAGAAGGTAGCCTCCCCATACCCTGACCAAATATGTTTGGGGAAACTTGAATGTTACTTTCCATGTGTTCACAAAGCTGTTAAACAGCTAGACTCACCTTGAAGTGTCTGCTTTCCCTATTCTTTCTCCTTGCATCAATTTCCATTGCATAAAGGCCCTCACTGCTGCCTCTCCTAGTAAGAATCTTACTGAGGAGCATGATGGTCTTTCCAAAGGAGCTTTCACCGATGTTTCCAAAGCTGCCGTCATTGAAGCTGTAAGGCCTGTGAATGAGCCAATGGTCCTCTTCTCTGCCTTTAATCACACCAGTTCACCTAGGCCAAGAAGAGCTCTGTGGTGCTAAGACCCACAAAATTTCTCAAAAACAGATTTCCTCTGCTAATCCTGACCTCTCTCTGTTAATAGCAGGACCAATAAAGTCAAAAGGGACATGTTCTGGCTGTCCCTTGCACCTCTCTGTCTCTCCCAGGCAGTGCTTCTCTTTCTTTCATTCATCCAACAGATAGTTATTTAATGAAAGTAAGTGCGCCGGGTCTGGGAGATACAGTTGTCAGCAGGGTGAGCTAAGGTCTCTCCTTTCATCAAACATACTACTGTTTAAGGGAAAGGGAGGGAAACAAACAAATGAACAAATAGAATAATTCTTGATAGGGAGAAAGTATAGCAGGATACAGGGGCAAATAATCACTGGTGAGATGACAGACACGTTTAAATGGGGTAGTTTTTTAAGTGTTGGCATAATCTGTAAATTTGATTTATATGGAGCAAATCTATTGTTGCAGAATATGAAGGCAAAAAATTTGGGGCCATGGGAATATTGAGTATAAAGGTTTTGAAGAGGAAACAGTCTGTCGTCTTTGAGGAACAGGAAGACTGGAGTCTCTGGAGAATGATAGGAGGTAAGGTCAGAAAGAAATGCAGAAGGGGCTGGGTCACAGTTTTGTAGTGTATAAGAAGAGAGTTGAAATTTATTTTCAGCACAATAGGCAACTGCTGAAGCTTTTGAGCAGAAGGTAGAATACCTTTAAATGATCATTTTGTTCTAAGAAAAATAAGACCTAAATGTAAAAAAAAAAACCCCAGCACCCAAAGTACTACTACTTTCTCCTTCCTTCCTTGCACCATAAACAAGCAAGTAAATTTCCATGTTTATCAAGTCTTTTGGATACTTTGGAGAAGAGGGAAAAGATTTGCTAGCTAAATTGAAGTATTGGCCAAGATTCTTATAGATGAGTACACTCCTTTAACATAATGTTTTGAACCCACACACATACCCAGTGCCCTATAAGGCACTGGATAGATAACATAAACAGAGTAACTCTTCCAAGAGTCTAAAGAGAGGTAAAGGCAAGAAAAGAAACTATTCTAATCAGTTAAATTATTTATTCTAGGGCCTGGTGACCCAGGGGTTAAGTCTCAGCACTGTCACCACCACTGAGTTTGATCCCCAGCCAGGAAACTAACCCACATATGGCACAGCAGACCTCTCCTGTCTCGCCTGCTGCTCCCCTTCACAATGTATTTCAGTAACATCCACCTGTTCTGTTCCCTACTCTGTCTCTGGTGAATCCACTTCCCCGCTCCCACTCTGGCCTGCACCCCAGTTCTTCTAAGCAAAAAAAAAAAAAAAAAACATTATTTATTCCTGTCTTACAAATCATGACCAAGCATAGTGACTCAAATCAACAAACCTTTATCATCTCACAATTTTTGTAGCTCAGAATTTTGGGAGTCATTTAGCTTTGTGGTTTTAGCTCAGAGTTTCTCATAAGATTGCACCCAAGATGTTGGCCAGGGCTGGCTAGCTGAACATTTGACTGAGGTTTGAGACTCTGATTCTAAGATGGCACCTCACACTGCTTTTGGTTGGAAGACTGTTTTGTGTAATAGGACCGCTCCATAGAGGTGCTCGAGTTTATTCATCACACTACAGTTAGCATCCCCAGAAAGAGCAATCCAGGAGAAAGCAAGGAGGGAAACACAAAGTCTTTTTATGACTTAATCTTAGAAGTAACCCCCAGTAATTTCAACCATAGTCAGTTCTGTAGAAGTGAGTCGTTAAGTATAGCCCACACTCAAAAGAAGGACATACAGGCTTCGCAGAGGAAAGGCAAGATTATCAGAGAATTATGAGCATACTTTAAAGCTACCATCTACAAATGTGATAAAGCAACACTATGGGGGCAAAAGTAACATGCTTAAGCTAGGCTTGGAGAATCCTAATTCTTGGGAAAAGTTAAGATGGGCAGTAATGGTGCAGGGCTGTCCTAAGAACATCAGCAGAAGGAAGAACTAGGGAAATATCCTTTTAAGGTAAGAAAGTGTGCAGCATTAGGGAAACATGAGTAAACATCTCCTGAATATATGAAGCTATCAATAGTTAAATAGCCCTTTATTTTACATACTACCAAGAAAGGAAAAATGCTGCTCCTGAAATATGATGAACCACTGATTGTAAAAACATCTTCATTTTAGAGATGTAAAGACGTTAAATGAAATAAAAGCACATTTTAGAAATGATGAAATTGCTCATTTGATAATGATAAGGCCTTGAATGAAGTAGAAGAAGGTGAAGTTTGAAGCAGAGAAGGTAACAGGCCAGCAAATGAGGGGTCCTAGACAGCCACACATAGAGCATTACACTAATTTTCAGTCTTAGACTTTTGAACTGAATACTGAGTAGTCAGATCTGTACTTCGGATAGATCTTTGTGGCTGCAGTACACAACACGAACTGGCTGGAGGCAAGGACACCACATAGGCTTTGGTTACAGTGAAAACCTGGAGTGGATAAGATAGTGACTTGAGCAAAAGTCAGTGGCAGTAGATGGATTATAGAGATATTAAAGAAAGAATCAACCAGAGTTAGTGATTAATTGGATGTGGGGGTGGGAAAAAGGAGAGTGAGCTCTATACTATTAAAACATTGCACCACCATAAATTTTACACAATGACAATACATAGAGTTCTAATACCTTTCTGATTGTTATTAATTACCATTATTGGCATCATTATTCTTATCGCTTCATATTTTATTATCTCTCTGGGACTAGCTGAATTCATGTTATTTAGAGAGACAGAATGATATAGTGAAAAGTGCAGGGACTTGGGAGACAAAAGAGATATCACTATGCATTGCTGGCTTTATCCTGTATAGCAAGCGAATTTGGACAAGATATATGACCTCCCCAAGACAGTTTCCTTACAGCTTATGTGAGGATGCAATGCCTCCTGTGTTAGTTGTTGTGTGGAACAGGGCAAGTTGATATTAAGTGTCTGACTTAGTGCTTCGTTGCCTGACGTGCAGTGGGCGCTCAATTAATGGCTGCTATTATTATAACATTCATACAGCACTTAATTTTACAAGGCAAATGACCATTTAGTTGGTTATTTTTCATAGCAATTTTATGTAACAATGGAGAAGGTAATGAAAAGGGATGAAGTCATTAACACTGATATGGGATAAAGAGATTCATACTGCTGCTTCTAATCCAGGCAGCCAAGGCCGTTATGCCATATAGACCATATATGTTCAAGAATCTACCTTGACCTTGGGAAGGGATAATTTTGCAAAAGATATGACTAATTCTCCTACAATTAGGCAGGATGCCAATGGATATTTCATGATTTTTTAAAAGACTAGCTTCATTGTCAAGTAAGTTTAAGAAATGCTGGGCTTTGTTAAACCAGTTTCGTTTCTTGCAGAATTTACCAGAGCTTTAAATATTCTCCAGTGTGCAGTAAATCTCTGAGAACTGAGATGAGAGGCAGTCTCCTCCAAACTTATTTGATGATGGGACTTTTTGAGATTAATTTTCTATAGAACACAAGTTTGGGAAATTTTGCAACAGACTATATTTTCTTGAGTATTTGTATCTCATATGTATATTTTTTTACCCTAGTTAGAAATAGTCACCTTATCTGATAGACACAGTAAAACTTTTTTATTCATAACTCAGGAAAAGATTATCTTAAAACTACTCACATATATAGACCTTTTAATTTTTATTTCTGGACATTTATTGTCAAGAAAAATATTCACAGAAATTAAAGAAAAACCACCCATTCCCATTTTATTTTTATGTGCATATAGGACAAATTAAGTGTTTCCTATGAGTAATGAGAATATACAGCCATAATAAATACAAAAAAAGTCTTTCCATGTATATATTTAAACCTTGCAAAGGTATAAAAATGCCAAAACAGTGAATAATCATGTTTAAAAATATGCTTTATCATCCTTACCTATTTATATGAAACAGATCAGATAGATATGTTGACATATACACTTAGGTATCATTGCTAATTACAACAATATACATATAGTACTGAAACACCACAGAATCAGAGTGAGCTTACCCCAGAGGGGGAAAAAAGAAACCAAAATAAATCAGTGATTGTCTATCAAATTTCATTTTCAAGTAGCACTGGTATTAACATTAAATCTATTATCTGTGGTTGAGAAAAGATTGAAGAGCTTGGTCTAGCTAGTATTCTGACTCATTACACATTCCAAAATACGTTCAAAGGTGGCCTCACCTTCTTCCTCAGTGAATTTCATTGAAGAGGGTAGATGGCCTTGTTGGCATTTTACCCTATGGTTTTCAAGGTTAGTATGCATTTTAGTAGATACAGACTGTCAAGCATTGTATTTTTGATTTGGGTAACTCAATGTATAGACAGGATATTTTCCAATGACTACTAAACATGGTTTATGAAATTGATCTTTCTTCCAAAATAACATCGCTTCTGCAATATAGAGCTACAATGAAACCCTCATTACTCCAAAATATGCTGTTGGTGTTAACATAGGTTATCTACATATTTCCAGAATGACAATGGCTTCACGTAGCCCACTCTTTTTTTTTTTAACTAGCTTTATAGCTAGTCTTTGTGTGGATTTTCAAAAGCATATGTATTGTACATTAGATTCTGTCCAACAAGCTCTCCCTGTGCAGTGATCCTTCGTATCATTGCTACAAATTGTCGGTGCCCCAGCGAAATGAAGATATTGATTTCACCATAACTCCTTTCACCACCTCCATAGGAGGCTCTTTCTTCAGATACAGAAAATGCATTAAAACCCCATGCTGTCACGAGGTAGATTAATGCCCTTGTGTCACAGCTCTCCTTGGAAACTGCATCAAACACCAAGCATTAGAACTGGATTAGGAGCCACTGAGACCTTTGAACATCCCAAGATTGCCATTCTCTTATGTCCCATGTGAACAATAGCTCCATTTGCAAATAAAGTCATGAAAATAAAAATGCCTGGGACAGTAATGCACAGATACCTTCATGTCAGGTGTTCACACACAGAGCAGAATGGACAGTCACATGGGTGCCGAGTCAGAAAGCATATAACCAAACTGGGTAAAAAAAGGCAGAAACTGGAGAATGTCAGATAGCTGAAAATGCTTTTGAAATATAACACAAAAAAACACAATAACGTAGTAAAACACACCTAGGAAAAGGAATAATTAACCTGAGTGACTTCTTGACCCATCAGAGTTTCCATTCTCAGGAAATTTCATCAGTACTTGCTTTGTCATTTCAGCTTTCTGTGAAAAAAAGCTTTGCTACTTCCTAGCTAAATCTTCTCTGCTTGCTTATTACCCCTCAGAACTGAGCCTAACTCAGTGTTCCCTAACAAATGTCTTGTGTTTTCATCTCTAATTTAGCAGGACCCTCATTTCAATTTCTTCCCAGAACCCTTTAAGAAGATTTGGCATTTCTACCACCACAAAAGCCATTTCTCTTTCTCCCTATAATAGAAAAGAACCTCTCCTTCTGGATATAGACAGTGTTTGTTAGGGAGAAGGTAATTTCACCCCTTATGAAGGAACAGTTTGATGTAAATCCCATGGTTTTCTGCTAACAACATTCATGAAGGTTCCAGGGATTCAGAAGTCCACAGATTAGAAAAAAAGACTGTTCTTAAAGTTCTTAGTCATTGCCTTGTAAGCTAGGTAATACACAACTCCAAGGGGCACCATGCATAATGCTGCAGCATTTTTGGTGTCTCCTGCACGCCTACAGCTCATAATCGGAGCTATCACATATGGCAGTCCTACTCATCACAAGCCACATGATAAGACCAGTGAAAGACTGAGTAGGCTAGGGTAGGCTAGGGTAGGGCAGGGTAGGTAGATGGACTTAAAAGCTGTATTGTATTGGGCTGATTGTAAAATGAAGATAACACTTGCATGTGTGGGCACGCACCCACTGAGTGTCTCCTATTTGGTTTCCTTATAGTCCTGTTATAAGTCAGTCTAATTCTTATGTCTAAAGTTCCTCCAGACAATATCAGGTTCATCCCACACATTTCTGCTTAAATCAGTATTATTGGGTGTTAAATGAAGTTCCAAAGGCTTCTTAAAGAACACAGTATGATTAAATGGACTGCATTCAAATGGTCTATGCCATAGACAGTGATAACGACTATGAAAATTCAGATTCATTACCTGCTCAAAACTCTACATGACATACATCTCAGTAAAATCTTAAAAGACACATCCCCCAAAGCCAAGGAAGTAAAGGACAAGATAAACAGATGGGATTACATCAAAATAAAAAGCTTCTGTACAGCAAAAGAGACATTAACCAAAACAAACAGACACCCTACCAACTGGGAAAAGATCTTTGCACACAATACAATGGATAAAGGACTGAGAACAAAAATTTACAAGGAACTCACACAACTCAACAAAAACAAAAACAATAATCCAGTCAAAAAATGGGCAGAAGAGCTCAAAAGCCACTTCCCCAAAGAAGAAAAGCAAATGGCCAACAGGTACATGAAAAAATGTCCAACATCACTTATAATCAGGGAAATGCAAATCAAAACCACAATGAGATACCACCTCACACCTGTGAGGATGGCACACATTAAAAATACAGGCAACAACAAATGCTGGAAAGGATGAGGAGAAAAAGGAACTCTTCTACACTGCTGGTGGGAATACAAACTGGTCCAACCACTATGGAAAGCTGTATGGCGATTCCTCAAACTGCTAAAAATGGAACGTCCATATGACCCAGCAATACCACTTTTGGGAATCTACCCAAAGGACACAAAAACACTAATC
This sequence comes from Scalopus aquaticus, assembly GCA_004024925.1. Taxonomy (NCBI): domain Eukaryota; kingdom Metazoa; phylum Chordata; class Mammalia; order Eulipotyphla; family Talpidae; genus Scalopus; species Scalopus aquaticus. The sequence goes on from PVIJ01001371.1 coordinate 147,881, forward strand.
CAAAAGGATACATGCACCCGTATGTTCATTTCGGCACTGTTTACAATAGCAAAGGTATGGAAGCAACCCAGATGTCCAAAAATAGATGATTGGATCAAGAAGATGTGGTACATATATACAATGGAATACTATTCAGCATTCAAAGAAGATAAACACATGCAATTTGCAGCAACATGGATGGAATTAGACTGGATTATACTCAGTGAAATAAGCCAGAAAGAAAGAGAAAAATATCGAATGGTTTCACTTATAACAGGACTATGAAGCCAAACAGGAGAGAGACACTCAGCAGGGGGCGGAGGGAGGGAGGATAAGGGCACAAAATGGAGTAGAAAAAAAGGACACAAGGGATCACGGAGATGGATCATGGGTGAATTGGTGTTGGGTTACCCAAGGGGAATATAAAATGTAAAAGATATAAATAACAATAAAAATATATATATTAAAAAAATTTCAGAGCTAGAAAAAAAAATTCATTACCTGTTTATTTAAATTAAAAAGTTGAAATTTTAATTAAGTAGCTATAAAGTAGTTTCTAATGATCAATTATTTTATTACTGTTTATCCTAGTTTTTTAAGTAATATAGGCACACAGTGAAAAATGAAATGTGATGGAAGGACCCAGAATGAAAAATAACAGTTGCCCACGACCACCAATCCACCTCATCCTGACCCATGTCCGCAACCGTCTCAACGGCAATCATCTATCATGCTTTCTGGCTTAGTTCTTTCAGTTTTTCTGCCATTTCCTTTAAATTAGGATCCCATCTACAGTTTCCTTATGAACAACCTCAGAATTTATATATTGGCTGTGTTGTTGTAATAACTGGGGAGCTCGTTTATGCCACATGGAACTATTATTCCTTTTTCACTTTTTTCCAAGAAAGATGCCACTCATGTCATAGCTCCCCCAGTGGTTATCTCTGGTTCCATCAATGACAACCAATTTCTAATAGAACAATGGAGAGTTATTTTAAGTCTGCAAGTGGGAAAAATATGTCATTTATAGACATATTTGGTTTAGAATGCAACTGTATTTTTGGCTATTACAACATTTCATGACAGCTTTTGAAGTACACCTACTGTGTAAGTAAACAAAATTGAAACTTGATTAAAATGAGGGCTCAAATGCAAAAGTTAAATAAAGAGCATAAATGGTGAAAAAAAATCAAATTGGATTTCTAAACTTACTTTCACTTTGATCATGAAAGGTGTTATATATTACATTTTGATAGCTCAGAGAGTGACTGAAGTGGTAAATTTATAGAGTATCATTCCATTTAAATAAACAGCAGGATGTATTTGCAGAAACAGATTAATGTTTCTTGGAAATTTATTAACACCTGCTTGTTTTCCTACACTCCCGTTGCTATGTGGATTTTCTATCTATCATATGTAAATTCCATTATTACTTTTAAAAATAAAAGATAATGAAACTGAAAGATCTGTTTCACACATTATATCCAGTGAGGGATGCAGTCAAATGTAGTTGATGCCCCATTGTTAGGGTGATGAGATATTTTGGAAAGCTTCAGGTCTTTACAAACCTAAGAGCCTAAGAAAACAACAGAAATGAGGATTGACTGTTTCTTTTATTTGCTATTAAATAAGTACATTGCCTACATCTACCCAAATTCAAGAGGAGAATTTTCCTATTGAGTTAATAGCTTCTAGATTTGCTGACAAGGGAAGATTTTGCATGTCCTAAAATCAGTATGATGAGCATAGGAAAGAGCAAGATGGGACTTCTATCCTAAACTCTTGGATGACCCAGAATCACCCTGGGAATAAAGAATAGAAGAGGCTCCACTGGACCCAGGCACACATCTCATCTCCTACTTTAGACTTTTAAGTTTTTGAAGCTAAAATGAATCCAAACAGAACACGCTAACGTTGCCAGACAGAACAAGAGGCAGGGATCAAGTAGCAACGGTGAGTCAGGCAGGAATATAGATTGCAATTAAAGGATAACCTGATAGCCCTGCCCTATCTCATTCCGATCTTTAGAACTCTGAAGTGACACTATGCCTTCTCCTTAAATACCTGACAACTAAATAGTCATAAAGAATTAAGTTCAGATCGTGAGTGGCAAGAAGTGAGGGTAGAGAGGGGAGGAAGGGAATTGTAAATGCCACATAAATTTATTGGATAAACTATGGGTCTAAGAGAAGGAGAGACACTTCAGCTAATGTAATAAAGTAGGTGGTTTGCAGCTTTAACCTTTCTCACTGTTACAGGAAGCATTTGATTTGGAACTCAGCCAATCTGAAAGGGCCACCCATGAAACAACTTTTTTTGTGAGTGATCACATCATAGTGGGTAAGATGCTCCCAAAGTTCTTATTTGAAGCCAACCAGCTTCCATCATATCTTGGAATGGCCCATCAAATCCATACCAATCCCCATCTACTGGGCATGCTCTACACCTAATCCATTCTTCCCCTTTCTAATTCCGACCCAATTACTTCTTTGAGTGAAGAGTTGTCATCCAGTTGATTCAAAAACATATTCACTTCAAGGACAAATTAAATCGTTTTAAAGGAATATCAGAATTTAAGATAAACCTTGCTTTTAATATATGACTATTGGTTGCAAAATATTAAATACCTATGATGAAGAAGGGCATTGTGCTAGGTTTTAGGTTTTAGGGAGTTACATAAGACTTGTTCTGAACATCTAACTAAAGAGATGAGAAATCTTCATGAGCAAATAGATAGCAAGAACAAAATAAATGGAAACTCTAATGGACTGTGTAATGAGTCACTCCGATTTCCCTTGAGTACTGAAGGCCTGGTTTCCCCAGTTGCTAAGTACTGCCTCTGTTAAAGAAAGCTACATCACCTAAGAGTATACCTGTTTCTGGGTAGAGTCAGCATCAAGCAGCTGATTTATATGATGGTTTCTCCTGGTCCCTATCCCCAAGCTAAGTCTCCTCTGAAGTGGCATCTAAGCATCAGGGCCCTCCAACTCCCCCAGAGAAGAACTCCACCCTCTGCTAATTCTACTTTTTTTTCTTCCTTTCAAGAGTGTGTATGGGCCCCAAAAGCACTCCAATAAATATTCTGAATAATAATTCAAAGTCTTCATAATCTGTTCAGATACTTGCAAGACCTTTCTATGTAAGATCTATGTAAAATTGAGATAGACAGAGATGCAAATTAACTAGAGTGATGGAACAGAGTTAGAAATAAAGTATTTGTGGGTGAAAGTGTCTGGTTCTCATCCTAGTTCTGGGCTCATTCTTATAAAATTCTTATCCAATAAAAATTATAATTTTTCATTTTGGAATGGAAAAGGCCCTCTCCCGCTGAAAATATGTTGTAAAGATGTGTTCCGAGATCTGACACACTGAGGCCAGTCTTCCCCTTCGGTGTTTCTTCTCTTCCCAGTGGCCCACGCTCACATGGATTCTGCTCCATTTTACTGCTTTTTGGCAGCTGTTATACACCAATTGGTGTGTGAGTTTAGATCTATTTCTAGATATTTTTGAATGGGTTCCTTTGGGCTGGGGAGGAATGTTGTTATTGTTATTGCTGATAAACCCTATTTACTGTCTCTGCGTGATTTCTAAATGTTGAAGAAGGAAAATACTAATTTTTGTAGTCACACATATAATAGAAATTCAAAGCTACTTTAAAGGGCAAGTGTTCCAGAATTGTGTAAAAAAGGAGAGGAAGGAACACAAAGGTGAACAAAGGAGTCATGTTGAATTAGTGTTAACTAATTAAGTTAACTAAGAGCAGTAATTATTTTGTTCACATTTTATTAACAAATTTATTTTAATTTGCATTGAAATGATAAATAGGCACTTTCCCTCATTTATTCTTTTGCATATGAAATCTATTTTAATTTAATTGATATTTTGCCTAAAAAGAAATTGAAGCTATAAGTAACCATAAAAACTAAACACAGACAAGAGTTACTATCTTCAATATATCTCATGATCCTTCAAATTTTCTTATTATGAATATATTAATATCATACAAAATGGAGATATTTTCTTCAAATAATATTTACTAGTAGTTTACCAAAAATGTTCAAGTTTCCTAAAATGTTTGACTGGGTGGCCTTACTTTACTAGCACATCTGCATTCTACACTATCCCCATTAATTCATTGAAATGTTGATTAATTGTGAGCTGAATACTGTCTCCCTTTCTGCTATCTGCCCAGGTCTGTAGCCAGCCGAGTGATCTCTGTGTTCAGGGCACATGTCCTATTTCTAGCATTTGTGGGTGTTACTCTTGTAGCTTTCTGTCACTTCCTACATTGTTCCAACACCCACTCTTCGAAAGTTCTTGCTGAATCTTTACTGCCAATTAACCATCTCTACAAATATTAGATGCATAGTATATATTTCAATAATTTATTGAATCAATATGAGTGAGCGTCTTTTTGTTCTAGGCTGATTATACTAGAGATTTTCTCAAAATACTATTAATTTTTTTCATAGATTGATACAACTCACAATGGTACATTTTCTTCAGAATTGCTTCTACAATCATGTAGGAAGTCTTGAGGAGCCACGTGCAACATGAAGATTATGTCAATATAATTAACAAAGTGACCAGTGCCTGGATGTCATTTGAGGAAGGTAACAGAAAGGTTTGTTTAGTTTGGAATGTCATGATATGATAGAAAAAAGTGATATTGACATGTGATTGATTATTTTCTTTTTCTTTGCTTAAGCACTGAAAGGGCTAAGGTTCTTAACTATCTCTGCCAGGTTGATTTCTAAGACTTTATTGTATAGAATTGGATTAATGCATGAGAGGGAAAATACATAAAACTGATCTGATTGATTTACACTGGAAAGGACAGAGAGTAATTTATAGATAAGACCATGACTTGGGGACATCAGGGGAGGTTACAGGACAAGCAGTAGCTGCATATGATGTGTTTGAAAGAGAGTTTGGTGCTTTTGAAAATGAGAGGGAGGGCCTCACTGGTGGCACAATGGGTTGGCGCAGGGCTGTGGAGCTGTCGGCGGCTGCAGTATGATGCCCGGCCTGGGAGAATCCCACATGGCGTCGCAGACCTCCCCTGCCTCACCTGCTGCTCACCTCAGCAGTGTATTTCGATCAATCTGCCTGTTCTGCTCCCCACTCTGTCTCTGGTGAACCCTCTCAGAGCCTCGCACCTCTGGCTACACCCCATCTTGTATGCAAAAATAAAAATAAATCTTTTAAAAATACAGAAGAAGAAAATGAGAGGGAGCAGTGCTTGTTTAACTGCCATAACATAATTTCAAAATATTCAATAGAAACATTGATAAGGGGATTTAAAAATTAGTTTGCTGTTTGTTGTTAAAAATATATATATTTGTTTGTTTATATGTAGGGACTGCATTATTCAAATTACTTTTAAAATCCTTTTGATTGTCAAAGTTATTTCTTTCTTTTTTGAATGTGGCAGTCGACATGACAGTTTCATAGGTTGCTGTGTTTTGGTTAATAGAGATTTATCAAAGCAGAAATACTTTATAGACATTTAGAGATATATGCCTTGAGTTGAGATCAGAGAAGAATTGGAGAGATTTATAAAGCATTTGTATGGTTGTGGCAGCTGACACCAGGGGAAGGAAAGAGATATTTGAGGGATGTAATGTAGGACTGAAAAGCACTGAGACCACCACCTCAACTAACAGGCTTCTAAGCGAAGACTTGGGGCCGTGCAGACATTGACATCACATATTCAGAAACAAAAAGGGGAGAAACACTGTAGTTGATTGAATGGGAACATAAAACAGACTTAACAAGAGTAGCAGAGAAATGAAATCCTATCAATAGTGTCTGATTATTTGAAGTTTGCTGTCAAAGGAACAGAGGATATGAGCAAGGAAGCAGAAAAACAATAGACAAGAGCTATGATCATTTCCAAACAAGGGAATGGTGCTGACAGAGAGTGGCTACTAGTCATTTATTTGAATGGGTCATTTCTGGCAGAACTTGTGTCAGGCTTTGTATGGAAAATATTTAAGTGGCAAATTGTCAGGATAGGGATGGGGTGGATTCTGATTGCCAGGATATGGGAACATTATAAGGGTATCAGCAGGAATGACACAATTAAGGGTCCCTGAAAACCTATTTCCCTTAAAAGCAATGAGAACATTGACAGCTTTTTTGTAATTATGGAAATTAATTAAAGACTTCCAACAACTGATGGGGTGTTTACTCAAGGATCTGGGAAGTAGCATTTTGCCTGTTCAACTCAGGGATTCTCTGGGTTTCTCATTCGGTAACCATGAAACCCCCTGAGCTCTAGCTATTCTTTCTGGATCTTCCCCTGTAAAGGTTTTACTTGGGTTCAGATAATATTGCTCAAGAGTCTATAGAAAAGGGTCTCCTGGTGGCTTAGGGGTTAAGTCTCAGAGCTATAACCACTGTGGTCTAAGTTCCATCCCTGGCCAGGGAGCTGACCCACATGGCACAGCAGACCTCTCCTGTCTCGCCCACTGGTCCCTCAGCAGTGTATTTCAGTAGATCTGTTCTGCTCCCCACTGAATCTCTGGTGAATCCTCTCACCTGCGTCATCTCTGGCCTACACCCCAATTCTTCTACGCATACATAAATAAATCTTTTTTTAAAAAAGAGTCTATAGAACAGTGTTCATGAATTCAGAATAACCAAGAAGTGGTAAAAATGAGGTTTGGTGTTTATCTGAATTGAAAAAATATTCATTAATCTAAATTTAATGAATTATAAATAATTTCATTTTAATGTTTCCTCCTAATTCAATCCTATCAAGTTTTCTGATGAATTTCATGAATAATCTTTGAAGACCTATTCAAACCTGACTATTACAATTCCAAAATTGCATTTTAAGTAAACATATTACTATTTTTTCCCTCCAGTTTTATGAGGTACTTTGTATTTTTATAATGTGTTTTACTTGCAGGAGCTCACCATCCTCATGAAAGTTCTGTAAAATAGGTGAAATTATTCCCATTTTACAGATGAGCAATTTAAGACACAAAAGGAAAATGTGATTTGGATGAGGTCAACAAGAGAATGAGTTATGAGCAGTGTGAACATCTGCTCCTCACCTTGTTCTCCTCTTCCTCTTCCTTTTGGAATATCTTTAAGGCAAAGTTTAAGATGCAGTCATAACCATCTAGTCAAGAATAAAACATTACCAGAACCCCAGATATCACACTGGTGCCACCTCTCCGTTATTATCCCTTCAGTGCCTCCAAAAAGGTAACTATTTTCTTTACAGATACAGGAATACTGTCTTTACTTTGCATTTTGACCCCACAAACATTCATTCTAAAAACTGTGTCTGTGTTTGTGTTTTATATAGTTATCACCCTGTGTGTGGAAACAAGCATGTATCCCCTTATGCATTTGGATATGTATATACATATATGTAATTTGTCATTTTTCTCTCAAACCCTACACCTATGCTCAGATACAGCGAATTTTGCACATTTTCCTTGTTGTGTACTATATGGTGGTCTGTGGTGTGTATGAATGTACCACAATTTATATATCCAACCATTATTAATGGATATTTGGATTCTGTTCAATTATCTCCAAAAGTGTTGTGCACATACTTGTATCTGCCCCACGGTGCACGTGGGCACACAGTTCTAATGCATAGATACCTAAAATTGTAACACTGGGAGACTAAGTACATACATATCTTGGAATTAAGCAGAAAATGTCAACCCATATTTTTATCTTCTTTGTGAAGAACCTGTTTCAGGAACTAATTCCTTGATTTTCAGAGTGTACGAGCACATACTCACAGAGAAACTTAATGAGATTGTGTTTAGGATTTTATCAAATCTATAAATCAGTTGGGAAAAACTGACATTTATATAATATTGAAGCTTCTAATCCATGAACACAGTATTTCCATCTTTGTAGGCCTTATTTTTCTCAATGTTTATTATTTTTCTACATAGGGGTCTTATCTATTTTTAACATTTTCTTTTTACACTATTATTTTGATTACTTGATGCTATTGTAAAGCATAAAAATAAGAATTTAAAATCTTATTTTTCCATTAAAATATTTGGAAATATCTTACTGTTTATGTGTAGAAATGTAACTGACTCTTGACCGTGCACCTAGCAATCTTGCTAAACTCAAAATTGTATTATTTAATTTGCATTTTTTTGTTTTTCTATGGCCACAATCATCTGCTCTGTGAATATTAAAGTCTATTGGTTTATTCTATTAAATTCTTTTCAATTTAAGCTTGATATCTCTCACTAGTTTTGAACATATTTCCATCATTATCTTTTCAAATATTGCATCTGCTCCATCTTCTCTTTCCTCTTCTCCTAGGATCTGGTTATTTATATTTCCTCCTTGATCCTGTGTATTTCAAACCCCTCTTAGCTATTTTCTTAGCTATTTATTTTTATAACTTCATGGTTCCTTTTGGGCATTTCCTTCTGAATGCTCCAGGAGATTTCAGTGAAAATAATTCTATCAATCCCAAAATACATCCCCAACTAAAGAAATAAGTTACTAAAGTACTAAGAATCACAAGTAAATGTAAGTTAGTATCATTACTCAAGACACCAGCAGGCAGAAATTAGAGGAGAATTTGTTCATTATGATTCTGTCAGTCCAGATCTGATCCCTGATCTATAAAACAAACTATCATTTAGGCCATTCCTATAATCCCATTTACAAAATTAAATTCTAGGTTCACATCTTGATTAGAAAACTGAGGCTTACAAGTTTTGTGACTATAGCAAATTTACATAGTGCTCCAAAACAAAGGCATTTTCCAGAGGGACAAAATGAAATAAAGTAAAAGATAAATAAGAGACCGATATGTATGTGTATATAGAAATTCATATAGAGACAACTTCATTCTTACTTATTTGCTGTAGGTATATAAATGTGATTTTAAGGAGAAATAATTTTTCTAAATTATAAAACTTATATTTAGTTGATTAAAAAAAAAGCATTTTAATCAGACTTCAGACCCACCCCCTGAGACACTCCTGGAGCTTCCTCCAATAGACCCACACCTGGTCCAGTCCTGGGCGCCTCTCAGGAGTCAAAGGGAATACTAAGAGGAGTGAGGCAGAGCACCATATGACATGGAGACATCCACTTGTCATCCCTAAATGAGTAATGATGTTATTGTGGTTGCCAGTTTTCCATATATTATCCTCTCCCTCTTCTTCTCTCTCCCTTCCTTCCCACACCTGTGTTTGTGAGACAACCTTAAGATCATTTTACAAAAGCAAAGCATAGCAGCTGGGGGTTGTTTGTTTCACATACCTTCTGGCGAGTGCTGCTCCACAAATGTCCAATTCGCACTTCCATCTTGCCAGTCTACAGGGAATTTTCGTTATTCGTTGCCTTATTTGTGGACATTTTTGCTGTGTGTGGGTGTCTGTATGGGGGGAGGGGTTTGGTGGGAGCAATGTGCTCTTAGGTTTCCCAGTTTAGCAATGATCACTTGTGATAAGGAGACAACTTTCAGTGGTTCAGTGGAGCCACACCAGCCTTTCTAACAATAGAATAGATTGTACTATGAGAAATAGTCATTTGCTACAAGGGAAACAACCAACATCTTATTTGCATCCGTGCATATCAACAATGCAATTAGGGCAAACTTCTTAGAGAATTAGATTGAGATGGTAATTAAAGAATTGTGTCATGCATTTTAATGTGATTGCAGAGAAGTAAATTATTTGGTATTGCTATATTCTCTCACTTTAGAATAAAATGCCCTGGGACCTTTAAATGAAAATCCTCTCAAAATTTCCCTGGTACTAGTGAACTGATAAAAACAGAAATTACTTGCTTAAGATTCAAGTAGCTCAAAGGCTCACTCTATTAAATTTCCCCACAACGGAGTCTTTTTCCTGGTTGAAATGTGGGCTCTCAATGAGATTTTTCCATATGTGTTGGAGTGGTAGCTTAGGCTCCCAAACCTGAGGAATGAGGCAAAAGTACTTCCACATTCTAAACAGAAATAGTAAGCAGCTCTATGGCAAATTTGCTAAAAGTTAATTGAACTCATATTAAATAATCAGTGCCCATTGTGCCCATCACCTACCTCCACCCAAGGAGAATGAGATGAGTCACTGAGTGTGAACGTGGATCTCACAGCTGAGGCATTTCCCCCTCATCCTAGTCAGATGAGAAAAGGTTAGAGAACTGTATTAGGAGCATCTATGTAAGGCAAGATGGAAACCCCAGTGGACTGTCCATTGTGCGTGGTGGACTTTGAGCGGTTATAGAAAAAAATGCACAAAATCTGGCCATACATGAACACCCCAGAGCAAGTATGTGGTGTTTTGCAATGTGTGTGTATACCCTATGTTTCTAAGAAAAGGTCAAAAGGTAAGGAGAAACCTTTTCTTTCATGATACCTGTTCAGCTACATAGTTTTATTTCACAGAGCAGAGTATCCATGGCACACTGATTATGTTCAGCAAATCAGTTCAAATCAGCATTTTAAAAACAGAGAAGAACTAACAAATTTTGTAACTAAATTCCTCTCCAATAAATTATTGACTTTAGTTTCTAATGTATGAGGTGTCATCTTTTTTATGCCATCAAAATTTTTTAAATTGAGAGCTACGGTAACATTTTTGGGAGAATGGAATGAAAGATCCTGATACTATTTTACTCCTGATGATTGCACAAGACATGTTAGGGAGTTTGTCAACTCTTGGTGACCAGTTAGGGATTGATGCTTACTTCTAGACTGACACAATGCTGGCAAGATTATTACTTGGCATGGGATGGTAGAGGGAAAGTTAGTCATTGGATCAACAATAAGGCTAGATTTAAGTTTTTGATGTCCCCTTTGCCCTAAAATCCTATATTTCCATTATTCTGTACTTACAGGAATTTGTAAAACCATTGGCTAATGAATTCAGCCTGTGGATAAATTGCTTGACCTACAATGTGCATGACATTCTCTCCCTTCTTGGCCACATATTTAGTGAGAAGAGAGAAAGGATAATTCATAAAACAAAATAATATGTTAGGTTAAAGTAAGTAAACAAGGAGCCCATTAGACTGAGAGGCTCTAATGCCTTGGTAGCTTACGTAAGCAACCCGAAACCTAAGCCAGAGTCAATTCTTGTAAACGCACAGTCAATTCTTGTAAATGCACTTGTATCCAAAAAAAAAAAAAAAAAAAAATTAAGAACAACCAATCACAAATGGCCAACTACACTTTCCCAAATAAGGTAACCACTTAAGCTGTAGCCAATCAAATATATCTCCTTGCTTTGCTTCCAAATCTTCTCTATAAAAGCCTTTCCCCCGGCTGTTGTTAACAGAGCACTCTTAACCACTTTAGGTTTGGCACTGCCCAATTCAAATCCATGTTTGCTCAAATAAACTCTTGAAGATGTCTATGTACCTCAGTTTATCTTTTAACACCTTCATGTACTATGCAAATAAAGAAAGCAAACAATAAAGTCTCTTCAATTCACAGTTCTTTGTGAAGAATTTCACCCCAGTAGTTCCAATTAAAGTAGGGAACTCATCAGAAGGTAATTGATATGCAATCTTCCAAGTCCAAGGATCTACTTAAAGGCTGGCATCAAAGACCCAGTGTCTATGGAGTTCTTCACAGAATAAGGAATGGTGCCATTTCACAGCATTACCCAGTATTTGGGGGTAGATAAGAATGGTGAATGAGGCCAGAGACATTGGATCCAAATGTCCAATCTGGAATCACCTGGCAAACTGTGAGTCTCTCCATACAACTCAATGTTATTGTATATATCCAATCCCACCTGGTCAGTGTATTCTTTTCTCTTGTGATCACAGAAACAGCGATCCCTGTTGTCTTAAGATATAGGTATATAGAGATACAGTAAAGAGATAGAGATATAATGCAGTATAAAAGCATATTTGTAATGCTACTCAGGAGGTACATTAATGCTGGGTATAGCTCCTACCATGTATCAGACACTGACAAAAAGAATATAATTACTCAACGTTCACCAAAAAAAATTAGAGATGTATCATTATACCTATGTTATAGAAGAAAAATATAAAAGCTCTGAGTACATAATTAAGTTTTCCTTAATAATTTAACAAATAGATAGTAAGAAAAAGGGGAATGGATAGTAAATATCTGCCAACTGGAAAATGAAATAAATATCGGTATGGGTGAGTAAAACAGTCAGAATCACAGAATCAAGAGCAAGAATCTAACTATGGTAGATATAATTTAGAAACTCATCCAGTGCTCCAGAACCCAGAGAATATACAGTTTATTTTTAATTTATTAATTGACTGATATTGTTGGTATTTATTCAGTGTTATTCAGTCCTGAAGATAGACAAAATGAAAGCCATATCTCAAGGCACCGTGGTCACTGTTGCTGAGAGTGGAGAGCACTGCTCTAGGATGCAGCTGCAAAGTCAGGACATGTCCCCCTCTGTAATCCTATCAGACTCATTTTGCTTATCAATAGCAAAATCCATGCTTCTTCAATATCAAATATCCATTATGTCCAAGAAGCAAATATCTGATCCAAAATGTAATGCAAATAATTACTGAATCAGATATCCCTGGGAAGCAAATATTTTTAAGCAGCCATAACTATTTTGATTACATGGACATTTTAGGTTCTCTTTTTGCCATGTTCGGTTTCAAAAGAGAAATGGTAGGATCAAAAGGGAAAATGGATATTGGTTTCATGGCAGCATAAGAGAAATTTTAACAATTCAGGAAATAATGTAAAACCACGATCACTTAACCTCTTCATCCTACCAGGAAGATATTTAAAGATGCCACTACTGTTGACTTTACTAGTTGAAACGAAGTCCTCTGTTTTGTTGTAGGCTTTGATTTTCTGTAAGTGGCCAATATTATCAATAGCTAAAATGCTCTTAAACATTGCTGGGATTTGTACTGGCCAGAAAACTTCAAACATCCCAGTGTTTTACATCTATGAAACGAGTTTAACAGTGTTCTGTGATCTGCATCCTAGTGAATAACATCTTGCACTCAATCAGCAGGGCATGATGACCATGGTTGAAAAACTATACAGATCAGGTTGCACATGTATTTTTTATGAACAAACTCTCTGAAACAGGTTTTTGACTTCTCAAACCTCTCCGAGTTCCCCAGACAGTCCCCGTATCATTTACTGAACCATTTTCTCTTTACAGATTACATATTCTCTTTGTTCCCTTCGATCATGCATATTTCACCTTTACTTTCTCTCAATGTGTATCTTCTATATTTTTATCTTTCTTTTAGTCTTTCCCTTTCCTTTATTCTTCCATCCTTCACTGTAATAAGCAGACCATCACATATAATTTACATCTAAATACTGTACTTGTGAAATAAGTGTTGTGGGAACTCCCTGGTGGCGCAGCAGTTGAGCGCTGCGCTGTGGAGCTGTCGGCAGTGCGCGATGCGAGTTCGAAGCCCAGCCGGGGAGAATTCCACATGGTGTGGCAGACCTCTCCTGTCTCGCCTGCTGCTCCCCTCAGCAGTGTATTTCTGATCTGCCTGTTCTGCTCCCCACTCTCTCTGGTGAACCCTCTCGCCGCCCCACACCCCTGGCCTGTACCCCAGCTTGTATGTATAAATAAATAAATCTTAAAAAAAAAAAAAAGAAAGAAAGAAGTGTTGTGGTCCTGATTTCTAATTCTAGGTGCATTGCAAATGCTATATTCTGTACTGAGGGGAAAAACAGCCCTCTATATCAACAAGGAGAGAGGGAGGGAGGAAGGGAGAGGGGGAGAGGGGGAGAGAGGGGGAGAGAGAGAGAGAGAGAGGTATCGAGATTTTGGTAGAAACTGATTAAGGGTACTCAGTCTTCCAATCATCAATTTACCAGTATGTTGTGGCCAATAATGGCCTGATCGCCTGATCTATATTTTTGCCAATTTTCTCTCCATTGGTATCTCCCACTTTACTTCTGATTCTTTGTGCTTAGGTACTGAGTATTTCAATTTACACCACAAGTCAATAACACTGTACAGTCACTATGTATTGAAACTATTGGGAACATAAAGTAACAAAGTAGTTATCTAAGTCATGTTTTGAGATTTAACAATACTTTATCCATTAATTTTTCAAAATATGGTAAATTTTTAAATTATATCTTAGCACAAAAGAAATCATAACTGATGGGATTAAATGTATTCTATATACTATTGAATAATTATCAAAACCTGTGTTTCTACATTTAAAGCTTCTTATAATAGACATGGCATTTGTTAAATAAAGCTGACCACTACTATTTTACAATTGTACCTTTTATGGCACACATATATATATTCCACATGGATACGACTGATGTTAGAAATTTTAATTCCCAACAATTCAATAAAATTATATATCTTGTACATTTTGACAACTATCTTAATCCTATTTAATGTAAAACACAATTTGAGCAGTACAACAGAAAGAATTATTACTTTTTACTTCTGGTATTCCATGTCAACTCATGAAGTAAATCAAATTGTCAGTTAATTCAGATGCATAAATTTGATAAATCAGTCCCACTCTAGGCAGTAAATTCCCAGGTGTGGCATACACTTCAGAAAGCTTGGTTCATTTCTGACGTTGTCTTCACACAATGTGTAGTCTGCGGTCACGTTTCTCAGTGTTCCGGGGCTGTTTCTGACTCCTTCAATAGAGTCAATGGAGTGCTTTCTTCCTGCTGTTCTCAGTTCAGGTGAAGACCTATAAAAATGGCAGGGTAGCCCTCCTGCAGTCGGCTCTTTCCTGCCCTGGTATGAATTGTTTCAGCAGCCAGTTTCCTCACCTTCTTTCTTGCTCTACTGCCTTCTGTATTTCCTTCATCATGTTCCTTCCCCGTTACCAACAAAATTGTCATCTAAATGCCTCTTCTTTAACTTTCGCGGAGCCTAGAGCCTGCTCCAGCTTCATTTGTCCCCCACCTAATTGCCTGTTATAATTGTAGTAGTTAAGGCAAGCAGGGAATTCATGCCATTTACTGAGCGAGGTGGTTCATAAACCTACAAGGTAGGCACATTTGTTACTCCTCTTTTATGAGAGATAATAACAATGAGCCTTAGAATGGCTAAAGTCATATGGTTGTTAAGCAGTAAAATTCCAAGTTCAACCCCAGAAGTAAAATTTTCTCCATTCTGCTAAAGGAACCAATCCTACTAAACTGAACCATTGTCGTGCCAGCAAGGCACAGGGCAGGTTCTTTATGATTCGGGCAGACGGGCAGAGTCCTGGAGCCCTCGGTGGCTCTTTCAGGCTTTTCATGATCTTTCTGCACTATTTGTAGAGTGGCAACCAGGTGCAGGGCAGGCAGGGAGGCCAGGGGGCCGGGAGGCTGGCAGGCCTCCCAGCCCCCAGCGAATCTTCACTCTCTCTGGGATCTCTGACGTTCTTTTGTGGTCTCCGCTGCACCCCACTGCCCGGCCCTCTGCCACTACGCTCTGTTGTCTGGTGGTGGTGGTGCTGCTGCTGCTGTTGCTGCTCTGTGATGCCACCCTTATGTGATCAGTCTCTCCAGGCCAAGGTATGCCCACTCACGCAAGCCCACACCCTACTCTGGTAGCTGCTATCAGGCATGCGTGTAGGATGTCAGGGGTCAGTCGTTAACACCAATGGTAGTAGGGTGGAAAATCCTGATCATTCTTTCACTTACCCTACAACCATTCACTATAATCAACTAAATACATTGCTTCTTTAAAACCAATTTTGATGATAGGAATAATTAGAATAAAGAAATGGTTGTGAAAGGCCTTTGAATACTACAAAATATTCTACCAATACAGGATATAAGAAAACAATAATTTACAGTTATCAAGCCCTTTTATAAAATCTCAGCTAACTACTGTCAGAAAATTATACTGATTGTTTGAGAGGTTCTATATAAGCTATGCATGGGTTATCAATTTCAAAGAATTAGCAAAAAACAGAAAGTTTACTCCAGTTCAGGGATACGTCAATGGAATTTCTTCTTTCTTTGGTGGGTAAAGAAGATCTCACAGGAACTTAGGATCATGAGCTAGAATCGACTTAACTATGTTATTGTACAATAAGCATGCATTAATTAGGCAGCACCAACATGAAAGAATAAAAACAAGCTTTTACTATTAAAGCATTACTATTGATTTTTATAAACACCAAAATAATATCTCTTCTAGGCCAATTACACAGGTAATAATAACCATTTAATTAATAGTGACTCACAGTGAAAAATTCAATCTGAGTACTTATAACACCCACATTAATATCAAGAAGGTTCATTAGAATTAATACCACAATAAATATAAAATGAATTAGTAATGATTACACCATTATTTTAAAGCATTCCTATTTGTACTCCTGTACTTACTTTAATCACCATCACTCTAAATAGCAATTAACAAAAGCTGGGCTGGGCATATTTATGTAGGAATAACAAGGCATAGAATGCAACCGAGTACAAGTCTACACTCAAGCATCAGCCAGCCCACTAGTGTAGAAGGTTACAAAAATGACATACTTTGTAGCATTGGTGAAGAAAATAAACCAGTCTACAATTTTCCTTCCTCCCTAGTTTTAAATTGTTCATTCTTTTCTCAATAAGCCACTGTCTAATTCAAAATGCTAGCAGAGTATTTGGCACATGTAGGAACACCATAAATATTTGTAAATAATTTCTGTGGCTCCATGAGACAGACTTATCTAGAAGGACTACTGGCTACCCTGAGTACTTGAGCGTTACATTTTAATTTTGATTAGAAAGAATCTGTGGTTGTTTACCTATGTCTACAACCAATACTGGACAGTATTTAGTAGAGAGGGAAAAGGGGGAGGAAACAAACTCTTCTGATTTCTACCAGCAATCCATATTGACCTGGGAGAAGAACTATAATAAATTACTTTTTTTTTTCCAAATGGCCACTAGGGAAGAAAATTAACTAAAGAAACAATGACACCTTTTTTACATTCTCTCTCTATTCACATTTTTTATGACCAAATCATGATGATCTTTTAAGATATTAGGACACTGCTTGCCTCAATAGCAGCAACTCTGATAAAAGATGGTAGAGAGGAAAAGAAACTGAACGAACAGAACTCTCTTCTCCTTTAATATCCTTGCTAATTATGGGCATTTCCACATTGGCTCTTGCAGAATCTTAAATCCTGATCATATCTGAATTGATGCAAACTGAATAGAATGGAAAGTAGTTCAGTTGCTATTAATTTAAGACATTATCTGCATTTGTTCTTAAGTACTGAATAGTCAGAAACCTGCCATTTCATAAATTATTGACAGTATGAGAAAGGGGATTTTCCTTCAAAAGAATGTCACAAAGACCTTAGTACACTGGCAAGGGAACTCTGGGTGTGTTTTGGATGGATGGCAGAGAATGTTTCTATTGAAAATCTGGTTTTATTTGGAATTTACATGCTTCTTGTTAAATACTGTCAATTAAAAAGTTTTCCATATATGTCATCTAAATAATCTGCTCTTACTTCTAGGGGCTTTAATTTCCTGTTCTCTGGGCCTCTGTGACTATTTTTCCAATAGAGAGGCTAGGGATTTGCTGATTGTGAAGAGGGTGACTAAGTATTTCAAGATACAACAAGCCCTGAAAACCAGAGAAGCAATGAGTAAGCTAGTATTAATTTGAAAGGTAAACATTAAATCCAGATAGAGGAACAAAACACAATTTATTATCCTATTGATCAATAAGAGACTAATGCCTTCCCCTTTCCTAAAGACATTTATCCAATAAACTCTGTACACACCATAGCCACAATCTGTAACCCACTTACAGAAGTGTCACTAATATAGCGTTAATTACCAACAGTGTGTGCCTCAGAAAAGGAGTCCTGGGTGAAGTGTTTTAAACAATTCACAGCCTGGCATAAAACAACATCAGGGTCTTTCACCTCCAGCTTGCAGTCATTCTCTGCATCTGAAAGAGAGAAGAGAATATAGTGAGCAGTGAAGAAATAGGTTCATAGAGTTCCTTTCTCTCCATTCTCAGTTCACACTTCCAGGTAATATTGATGTGACCCAAGAAGAATCCACCATTTTATGAGCCCCAGCTTTGTGCCAAGAACTTTATGTAAATTTATTCATTAATCTTTATAATGACTCAATAACATACTAATATTTGTAGGTGAGATTCTCCATAAACAACTCAACAAACCCATTACTCTGTGATCTGATGTTCCAAAGAGAAAACAATTTTAAATAGGTATCCCAACCACAAAAATGTTGTTTTTATTTCATTATGAATTCTCATAACTAAAAGAAGCTCACAAACCAAAGACTGAGTACTAAGTAGCACAGTGATAAATAACACACAGCCACCGCTGATCTCACAGAGCATTTGTGCAGGCACCGGTGGGAGGCTATTTGTAACGCTTCTGTATCCTACCCCTTCTCACCATCCTTGTCAAAAACGTTTTATTAAATACCAGGTCTAAATACTGAATGCTGTGCTGGGTACTGTCGAGGTTTTATGGCTTTAGCACTAATATGTAAGAACGCAAGCCTTTCTCTCTCATTTTGGATCAAGCCATGGCCTCTTTTCAATTTGCGTGATAGCTTTTGAGAGCACTCTTGGAGCTCATGAAAGTATCTGGGCACTCTGCCACCATCTACTTTGGTCTGTAGCTTGGTGGGAAGGAGGGTGAAAACAAGGAAAGTGGATAGAGGAGAATATAAACAGATGATGCTCCAGTAAAAATAGACGAGGGAGAAAGAGGATGTCAGTAGAAATCAGGGGAAGTGGAAGGTTAATAATACTAATCACCATCGCATCTAATGTTTATCAGAGTTTACTATGTACCAGGCACAGTGCTGAGTGCATTATCACATTATCTAATTAAATCTTTTCATTCAGGAACTATTATTATCTTCACATTACCAATGAGAAAGCTGAGGGTCAAAGAAGGTTACTATCTAGCTCACACTAGCTAATAGGTGGCAAAGTCTGGATTCAGACCCAAGATGTCTGACTCCAGTGTTTGTACATTTAATCATTAAGAGTCAGGAAACAAATGGAGAAAAACAGAAGCTGCATTACTTCATGTAAAGAATAAAATGAACCTGTGCTCCTCCCGCTATTGGCAGGATATGGAGCCAGAACCCAGTATTCAGGATGAGCCTGGCTACTCTCAGGACAGTGGTTATTCAGCCAGCTGGTACCTTGGTTGTTATCTGCACACACATTGGTTGACTCCTTCTTGTTCTCCCTTTCTCTCTTGAGTTAGCAATGTATATAAATGAGAAAATGATGGGTTATGCATCAAATGGCTTTGGAGTAAGAACTTTTTTTAGCAAACTTTTTATTAAAGCATAACATACAGACAGAAACACAAAACATAGTTATCTAATTAAATGAATTTCATGAAGTGAACACACATTTGTATAATCACAAAGCCAAATACAGCCAGCCACCCCCCAGAGTCTCCCTCACCTCATTTCCAGTCACTAATAAACTTAAAGTCACCAATAATTTTAATAAACTTAAAATTAACCTAATAAACATTCATTTGACTTCTGGAACAATAGTTTGTAAATTTTTGAAATTCATAATAATGCAATTGCATTTTATATAAATACACACACACCCATATATACATATGTATGTACAATATATACAGTACACACCGCAGAACAATACTATTGGTAGTTAAAGTTATATTGCTATAAGAGGGTTACAGATTGTTGCTTTGGTATGTACAGTTACCAGAATAAATTATATAAATAGATTATACAATAAGTATTATTTGTTGTGTGTGTGTGTGATGTTTGGCTTCTTTCTTTCAAATATTTTGTTTTAAAGACTTATTCATACAGTGCAACTAGCAATAGCTTACTTGTTCTGTTTGATGTATTGGATTCACTTTGTATATATGCCATAATTGATTTATCCAAGATAATGTTGATGACTATTTGGCACGTTCACAATATTTGATGCAGATGAGAGTAAGGTCTTAGAACTGAACTATTTGAGGTAGACAGTTTGGTAAGAAACAAAATAAGAATCTTAAATGGTTATACCCTCGGTGGAATGAGGAGTGAAAAGTTAGTTAATTGAACAGAAGAACAATCAGAAGCTTTGCATCTCTAGACTTTGCTACTGGATAATGGCAACAACAAATTGTTTCTGAGAATCTGCAGATTAAGGTAAAAATAGAGTTCCTGGCACAAAATTGGAAGTAAAGATAGTTGTTAATGAATTGATGGGCTATGTAGTCTCTCCCCCACCCTGCCCACTCCTTGCTCCCCTTTCCTCTGTGTTTACTTTTCTGCTTAGTTTTCTATATTGGCTCTCAATATTTTCTTGCCTCTTCAATCTCCTTATCTCATTCTATTGTCTTACTCATTTTGTCTTTGAACTCATACTTCTTGTACTTGTACTTCTTAGGATAAAGCATGTTATGTTCCTTTTACTTTTCTTTTTAATCAGTATTCTAATATTACGTGGTTTTCATACCATTTATTGTGTTCTTCCTATACTTTACATGAGAAAACATAGTGACTATAAAAGAAAGGGACTCTGTACAGCTTTTATAGAAATTTTAAAGGTCCAAATACAAATATTTTCTCAACAAAATTTTGCTTATTTCCAGATATTTTTGATAGCCTCTACTTGCTATGACAAAGTTTGATAGAATCTCCATGATTTCTTTCCTATTAATCTCTGCCTGCCTAGCTAATAATCTTTTTCTGAGTTACTGAATGAGGACTAGACCTTGTGCTTGATGTAACAGGAGATAGCAGTGTTTGTGTCTATTGTGGCTGGGGAGAATGACACCTAGACTTCTCTCTTGCTCCTCCTCCTTCTCCCCCCCTTCTCTGTCACTCCAAGTTACCAATAGCCAAAATTGACTTCATATAATTTGAATATAACCAATCCTAACAGAAAATAATTCAGGGATTATAATCATTGACCTATTAAAAGCAGATTCCATGTCCAATGAAGATTTTCTTTTGTAAGAAAATCTTGGTTGACTACTACTTGATACTAAATTTCACATTAAATTGATTCAATCTTTCTTCGGCAGAAAAAAAGAAGTTTCTTAGACTAGGGGATTCTTGAGACATTAAGAAAGGATGACAGCAGTATCTAAACACTAGTGTGAATTAATTTTTTTTAAGATTTATTTATTTATGCATACAAGCTGGGGCACAGGCCAGAGGCGTGGGGCGGTGAGAGGGTTCACCAGAGACAGATTGAGGAGCAGCACAGGAAGATCAATGGTAATACACTGCTGAGGGGAGCAGTGGGAGAGGCAGGAGAGGTCTGCTGTGCCATGTGGGAATCTCCCTGGTGGGGCGTCGAACTTGCATCACCACTGCAGACAGCACTACAGCACAGTGCTTAACTGCTGGGCCACCAGGGAGGCCTTAGTGTGAAATTATTAATGTAGAGTAACCTTCCCTGGAGTGTGAGACTGATTTTTCTCACAGACCTCAACCAAGTTTTATTTTGAAGATGCTTAGAATACCCTGGAAGTCTAAGGCCAAATCCTCTAATATCTTCAACAATTTAAGAGATTTTGCTTAAAATCCTGAAGTTTTTACAACCGAAGTTAGAATTCTCCATACAATACATATAACTAATATTTTTCTGAGAGTAGGCTTTTGATAAGGATAAAGGATCCAGAGAACTTGGGGTGAAATGAAGGAATGGAGGGTGTAAGACCTCCAGGGGGTTGATGTGACAGCTGACAGTTATCTTACAAATTGGTCTGAGCCTAGGCTTGATTCCCTGAAAACACTTTTTCCAATGGCAACTCTGTCTGTGTAGGACACATCCAATCAATGGTTTCAGTTGTCATCATGATCAACACGGATCACTGAACAATTGACTAGACTGTGATGATCAGTATTGATTGTGAATGTGTCTGAAATTAAAATATTGGAGACACTATGGACTATTCATTTCTTGAATGTGAAATACAATCATTGAACCACGAGTCTTTAATTCACATGCTCGTCCCCTCATCTTACGCAGACTAAGATATTCATTTTCCTCTACTTTTCTTCAAACGGGAAGAGAAACTTACATGATTATATAACATGTAGATAAATATCTAAGCTTTCTTGAATTCAATATTTTCTAAAAGAGAAAACAAATTATAAACACCCTACTAAAAGGCCATATGTAGGATTTTATCTATTTCCTCACCCCCAACAAGAAAATATTTTATGTTTAAACAAGTAAGAGACATGATCACATTTTACAAGGTAATGATCATGGGGGCAATGGCGGATGTGGGGAGACCAGGCCAATACAGTTATACAGAATGATATAACAGCTATATAGACAAGATATTGCTAAAGAGATAAAATGAAAGACTTTGAGGTAATGGGCGTACACTTGTCTAAACATGTCTCCCTCAGTCTGGATATGCAGGCAAGCATTAGAGAATACTGAGACTGCTAGACAAAGGTAAAGAATCTAGTGAGGAACCTTGAGCTAGGATAAAAAGAGGACATGGAACTGTAGTTAGATCAACCAACAGAAATTCTGGTACCGTGATAGACATTGGCATTTGGGAATTGATGGAGGCTAGATAAGGGCCCCCATGTGCTATAAAATTTATTTTTGGGCTCAAAACCACAACAAGAGCTGTCTTTGTAGTATCATGGAAGAGTTTCTAGGAATCTCACATGGAGCTTATAACTGCACATCCCCATAAAAGGGACAAGTGTTTTATATGTGTATTAAGTGATTTCTTATTCTGCCTTCTAGCAAGATACGGTGGAACATAACTTAAAAATCAGAAGCTACTCAAGTCATATTATGAACAATTTACAACAAAGTGCTGTTGAACAGACTTAGATTTCACTTTGAAGCCAAAAGATCATCAAAATACATATGATCCCAAAACTTATTTGAGAGGAGAAAGAGAAAGGTTGTAACATGACTGCCCTCAAGGATCAAGAGCAAAAAAGGAGGTTTAAATTTGAGTAACCAAGGAAGGCGTGAGAAGCTGGAAGCAGTATAAGTAGAATCCTCTCCCAACAAAGTTGAGGCCTCCTAAGGAGACTTCTTAGGAAAAGTTCAAGATTAAGAAGATGAGACTGTAATTGCTCTCTTGCTTTCGGTGTTCCAGATTTGACCCAAGCTATAATTTCTGTGCAAGTTTAGGAATGGGTCTCTTGATGCCTTACAGATGCTGGGATACACTGTGTAACTCATAAATAGCCCACTAGACAGACTAGCTCAGTGATTTTGGGCTGGTGCTACCCATGTGGTTATTTCACTTGTGCTTGCAAAAGGGACAGAACTCAGTGAACACCCATCTCCCCTCTCTTGCTGTAAAAATAGGCCATGGGGAATGCTGGGGATATGAGTTTTCTGCTAAATTTTCTCCCAAGATCATTTTCTATTTTCTTAGTAGCTAGATAAAATAGAAGACATAGTTTATAATAAAGAAGCAACAATATATCTAAAGGCATCTGAATCATCTCTTGATCTATCAGAAGATAGGGAACAAAGATTAAGTAGAGGAAAGCCTGGATGTCCTTAGTGGACACAGTGATTACTGGGGAAGAAACTGACAGTGACAATAGAAAATTGAAAGTTCTTCATTTGTTCAGGCAGTCACTCAACTATTAAAAATTAAGTGTTAATAATTAATAGCCATGCCGTGTTCCAGGCTATAGAATTATAACTGTGGATAATGAATATAGATATAAAAATATGGTCCCTGTCCTCCTCCATATGTTATATGCCATATGACATATAAATGCTAATAAGACAGATAGAAGACAGAAAATGAACAAATATGTGTGTGCGCATAAATATATATGTACATATATATAGACTGCAGAAGAGTTAAATTTTCTTTAAAGCAGCAAATAATTTGTTTAAATGAATTCAGTGATAGATTTTAATTTTTCAAAGAGCTGCCAATACCCAAGTTCGTCTTTGGAGGCAGTTATGGAAACTGTAACAGCATCAGTTTTCCAAAAATCATGAGACTTTTCATGGGATAAATTCAGTAAGCATTTTTAAAGAAACCCATATCAAAGTAAAGTTAAATAGAAAATATGAATGTAAACAAATATTTCAAAGGGATGATAGTAAAACTAACAGTATTATTTACAATATCCAAAACTGGAAACTTAGTACCTACTAGTAAATGAATAGGTAAGGAAAATTTATAAACAAACACACACATGCATACATACATACAATGCAATATTAGTTGGACATTAAAAACAAAATAAATCCTGTCATTTGTGACACATGGATGGATCTCAAGGGCATCATGTGAAGTGAAATAAATCAGACAGAAAAATACAAGTACCATGTGATCTAGTTATTATGTGGAATCTAAAACAAAAGACAAATTCACAGAATAAAAGATCAGACTTATGGTTATCAGAAGCAGGATGAAGGTAAGAGAGGGAATTGGAGGAAGGAAAACATTTGGAATGATGGAAATCAAGGGTCCCTCTTTTGACATGTTAATTGAAGACAACATCTAATTTGGTAGTTGGATATAAGAGTTTGTAGATGCTGAAGACATTTACAAAGTATGGTAATTTGGTGGCTATTAGCATAAAAATGCTATAAAATATTATGTAAAGACATGGAATTGGAGGTGAAAGGAAAACAAGATATTAAATTGGATTTCAGTTCAAAGGAATCAAAACAGACTGCTTTATGTAACAATGAATGGGCCAGAGTAGGTGAAGGGGAAAAAATGAAATGAAGGAAGGAAAGAGAAGTTCTAAGAAAAGTGTTGAAGGAAAATTAGGAGATTGTGGCAGCTTCCAGGGGGCTTTACTTTGGGACAAAAGATAATGATGTTTTTTCCTGATTATCATATTATCTAATTTCCTCCTTAATGTTACCAAGAGATTTTCAGAAAATATATTCATGATTTTTCAGGGATTTTGTGTAGACTCATATTTTCCTTTTGAATGTGTGACAAAGCTGAGACTAAATTACATCTCAGTTGTTCAGACATTATCTCATTTAATTCACTCAATAGCCCCCATGCAGGAAGTTCTTGTACATTTCAATATAAAATTAAATAGCCTGTGGAGTTTGAATTTTTATTAGCCAAGAGCTTTAAGTTTTTTTTCTTTTTGGATCTCCATTGTGGCACAGGGTTCAAAGTCTCAGCACTATCAAGCTATTGCCAGTCACTGCCGCACAAATTTCATCCCCGGCCAGAGAGCTAACTCACATGGCGAAGCAGACCTCTCTTGTCTCACTTGCTGCTCCCGTCAGCAGTGTATTTCAGTAGATCTGCCTGTTCTACTCCCCGCTATGTCTCTGGTGAGTCCCCTCACCTCCCACACTTCTGGTCTACAACCCAATTCTGTATGCATAAATAAATCTTTAAAAGAAAAGTTTATTTTCTTTTAACTCAAATCAACCCAGTTAGGAAAAACAAGAGTAGATTTCAAATAAAGATTATTTGTCCCATTATTATTTCTCCAAAGACAACAAAGAGAAATGGAGAAGACACCTGCATCTTCTGTTGATTCTTGGCTTGAAGGACAGAGGCCCTTTTATACAGTGTACATGTCCAGTGGAAACAGTTGGAGCAGCTATGCAGGATCCCACAGCAGGTGTGTGGAGAAGTCAGGAGGCTGCCCACAGAGTTCCCAGGAGCAGAGGTCTTCCCAGCTGATATCCTTTCAGGCAGCTACTCAAAGATTCTGTTTATTAAAATGAGAGTAGTGTGATCCTAGACTTTTTAGCATGGGTTCTTGAGTTGAATGACCTCCCTGTCCATCTTCTATTTGTGGACTTCAATACCCTGACCCAGTGTTCAAAATTTCCTACCTTGAGATTTGGTTCTTACCTGGTATTTCACATAATTTTCCCTTCTAAGAACAAATCTACTCCACAATATGTGTTAGCTAGTGTTTTCTCTAACATTAACTTAGAAAATTTATAAAGATAAGCTTAAAATATATTCTGATTATTATAAATGATGTTTACTTAATGAGATTCATAAATATTTTATAGCATAGTTGCAAAAGAAGTGGAATAACTTATAAGTGTTTAAGTAGCTATATTTTACCTGTAAATACTTGAGGCTTTCCACAAACTTCTCTGTTAACCTACAGTCGTGTAAGTTGTTCAAGGTCATAGCAAGAAATAGTAGCATCAATATTAAAATGCAGGCATATCTGACTCAGGGTCATTGCTTTCAAATTTCTAGTAAAATTGAGGTAAGTACTCAATACATGTTATCAACTGAATGTTTCTGAAGACCACTGAATAAATATCTGTAAATAAAATGAATCAATATACAGAAATTCTAGATTGTTATATGTCTTTAATATGCTGATCTTTGAGAAAAAAGTCAAAGATTATGAATACTATTAGTTTCATCACCAATATCATGGAAATCAATAGCCCCTCTTTGCCAAGCTATGCCATCAATCAAAAAAAAAAAAAACTATGTAGTACTAGAGAAATTTTTTTTTTTTTGGTTTTGTGTTCTTTTTTAAATTGATATAATTGATATAACATTGATTTACAGCACTGTATATGTTTTAGGTGTACAGGTTCATATTTCAAGTGTCTATTACCAAAACCCATCTACTATAAAGTATCAGTCTCCCTCCACCATAGTCCATTAGACTTCTTCCATCTTTAGCCCCCATCCCTCAAGTCCTGCTAACCTCAGTTCTGCAATCAGAATCCAAGGATTTGTTTTGGTTTGTTTTTTTCTGATCCTATGCTTTATGTCTTTATATCCACATTCAGTGAAATCTTCTAGTATCTGTCTTTCTTCTTCTGTTTTATTTCACTCAGTATAATCCTTCTAGTTCTATTCATGTTATCACAAACAGCAAGATTTCATCTTCTTTTATAGCTGAGTAGCTATAAAATGTGCATGTGTACCACATTTTATTTATACATTCATCTATCACTGAGCACTTAGGTTAGATTAGAAATAGTGCTGCAATGAATAAGAATGCATATATCCCATCAAATTAGTGTCGTTGTATTCTTCAGATAGATACCTAGGATAGAATTGCTGGATCATATGGTAGATATATTTTATTATTTTGAGAAACCTACATACTATTTTCCATGGAGGATGGACCAGTCAACATTCCAACCAACAGTGTATGAGGACTCCATTTTCTACACACCATTACCAGCACTTGTTGTTTCTGGTCTTTTTGATGTAGGCCATTCTCACAGGTGAAATGGCATCTTATTATAGTTTTGATTTGCATCTCCATAATAAGTGACAATGAGCATTTTTCCATGTGCCTGTTGGCCATCTATATGTCTTCTTTGGAGATGTTTGTATTTAAATCTTCTGCCCATTTTTTTTGAATGATTTGTTTCCTTATCAAGTTGTATGAGTTCTTTGCATATTTTCGCTATTAGCATCTTTCAGAAGTATGACATGAAAATACGTTTGTTTTAATGATAGTTTCTTTTGCTGTGCCCAAACTTTTTACCTTGATATAGTTGCATTTGTTAATTTTATTATTTATTTTTGCTTTTGATTCTCTTGCTGCTGTTGGAGTCAAGCTCCCAAACACATTTCTAAATCAAGTAGTGTTTTACTCTAAGTTTTATGTTATTTCAGGTCTTACACTCAAGTCTTTAATCCATTTTGTATTATTTTTTGTATATTAAATTTTGTGTATGGAATGATAGTTGTGATATGGATATGATCTAGTTTTATTCTTTAGCATTGGTTCTCTTGTTTTCCTAACACCATTTGTTGGAGACTTCTTTATCTACTCCGTACTTTTGGCTCCTTTCTTTAAATGTCCAGACAAGTCTGGGCAAACTTCTAGACTTTCAATTCAACTCCATGATCTGTGTGTCTACTTTTATTCCAATACTGTACTGATTACTATAGCTTTATAGTATAGTTTGAAGCTTGTGGTTGCATATAGATTTCAGCAACATTTACTCTATTTCCTTGAAAAATGCTGTAGAAACTGATTGGGATTGCATTAAATCTATATATTGCTTAATCAAAATGACTATTCCATTTAAAATAATATAAAATTTAATGCAATCCCCATCAAAATACCAGCCCTGTTTAAAAAAAAAAACTCGTAAAATTATGGAAATTTATATGGAAGCACAAAATCTCTTAAAACGCCTAGTGCCAGCAACCAGGGACAGAGGGACAAGGGGCCTAGGAGGCCAGGAGGCTGGCAGGCCCCCAAGTGCCTAAGGAATCTTTACTCCTTGGGCTCTCTGGCGTTCTCTCGTGGTCCTGCCTCTCTGTAGTTACTCGTCCTCGAAGCTGTTCTGCCCTAGCCATTTTCTGTGCGCTACCCTTATAGACTCAGCCTCCAGGCTCCGGTGTCCCTACTCATACACAACCACACCACACTCCAGGTGTCCACCATCAGTCATGTGTACCCCGAGCCCAGGCTCCCAAGCACCTCCTGCATTCAAAGAGGATAGCCAAGGAGACCAACAGTGCAAAAGCCTGAGCATCACTTACACTACAAAATGCAAAAGAAGCCCCAAGGGGGAAACAAAAACAAAACAGAAATGGAGAATTCACATTACCTGACTTCAAACTTTGCTATAAAACAACATTATTAAAAACAATTACTGGCACAACAATTGTTGGCACAAAAATAGATACATGAATCAACGTAACAGAATCAAAAATCCAGAAATAAACCCACGTATATACCATTACCTAATCTATGATGCAGCCTCTATGACCATACAATGGGCAAAACAATCTGTTTAATAAATGGAGCTCGGAAAATTGGAAAATCACACATAAAAGAATGCAGTTGGAATACTCACTGTAGTGCCAGCAAGGCACAGGGCACTTTCTCTATGATCCGGGCAGACGGGTAAAGGAGGATTCCTAGAGCCCTCAGTGGCTTTTTCTGGCTTTTAATGATCCTTCTACACCCTTTGTAGAGAGACAACCAGGCGCAGGGCGGGAGGGAGGCCAGAGGGCCAGGAGGGCTGCGGGTGAATCTTTCCTCTTTGGGCTCTCTGGGGTTCTCTCATGGTCTCTTCACTGGTCTCTGCCGCGCTCTGCCTCATGGTTCTCTGATGTATGTCCTCTGTTGCCGCCCATATATGCTCAGTCTCCTGGCCCAGGTGCGCCTGCTCACACATGTCCGAGCCATACTCCAGGTGCCGCCATCAGGCACACGTGTAAGACCACAGGTGTTGATCATTGATACTAATGGCGGGAGGACAGAAATAACCTGATCACTTCCATTTACCCTACACTCACTAACTTTGCTTAGCCAGTTTTTCTAGCAGAGTTTTTCCCCTGCGGTCCTGGCAAGAGCAGCCTGGGAATTGTGGGCTTGGGGGTTGTATAGTCCTAGCAGCAGGCAGGCTCCCCAGAAGCCTGCAGAGCCCAAGTGGGAGAGGGCCAGGCATTTCGCATGTCAGGGGAAGCTGTCTGGAAAGCAAGCCCCAGGTGAGAGCTATGACCACAGCCAGCTTCCAGATAGCTCTATGCTTTCTCCAAAGGGATATACACTCTTGTCACTGTGGGAGAGTGAGCCCGGGAAGCCTATGGAGCCTGGGTGAGGGGGGACACATTTCTGGGTGTCACAATTGCTGATTGTTGACTGCACTCCTCAAGTTCCACAGAGATTTTCCTGGAACTCAGCATGCACAGTTACTATGGGTGGATATGGCCCTACAAATGTGAGGACAGACTGGGAGCCACAAAAGCCTCGATGGCAGAAGGGTGGAGTAAGTTGCCTTCTGACCCTGGAACTTTAGTTTATTTCAATCAATAAGGCATCTGCCTGTCCTGGCACTTTTGTGGTGACAAAAGAGAGCTTAGAGAAAGTGTCTAGCAGAGTCTCCATTTGAGGAGACACCACCTCTCCTTCTTGAGCCTCATACTGAGATTTTGGTTTCCACAAGTATAAGTTCTTCAGTGAGGTGACCCTTCATGGATCTGCTCTCCTGAGTCCCAGTGATTCCCTGGAAATTTTCCATTTCCACAGCTGGACGAGTGTGCTCGCTTCTGCATAGTTCCAGGTGCCCGGGCACCTGACCCAGGAGTAAGCCCCCCATACCCCAGGGGGATCTCCAAGCCCCTGGTGTCCCTCCCGACCTCAGGGCCCAGTGCCTGGATAGAGTTCCTGGCAGGACTGTGTCTCAGACTTTCCTACCTTTCAGGTGGTTTCTTTCTCTTTTCCTTGTGGAGACAATTGATGCTCAAATTCTCTGTCCTTTTCCAAAGATAGTTGACCAATAGAGAGGCAGGCTTGTTGTTCCTGTGGGGAAAGAGGTGACTCCAGGATCCTGCTAGTCTTCCATCTTGCTTACATCAACAGTACATAGCTGGAGAAATTTTTGGAGTGCTAGACTACATTACTCTCATTTAAACACGTGTGACTTTTATGCATTTTGTTGCCAGAAGAAGCCTAATAATCACTGGAACGTTGTCGATCACCTGGGTCAACACACACCCCCCACTGGCCCTCCCACACATACTTTTTGTCAAGTAATAATGTTGAAAGTGACTTTCTCACAGTCACATGACAAATTAAAACAAAAGCTCAAATTT
Organism: Scalopus aquaticus; assembly: GCA_004024925.1. Classification (NCBI taxonomy): domain Eukaryota; kingdom Metazoa; phylum Chordata; class Mammalia; order Eulipotyphla; family Talpidae; genus Scalopus; species Scalopus aquaticus. Next base: position 178,304 of record PVIJ01001371.1, read on the forward strand.
TCTGACTTTTTTGATGCCCTCTGTATTTATTACATAATTCTTTCCATTCGTTGCCATTGCCCTCTTTCTTTTTTTCTTCCTTCTCTCTTTGAAAATGTGAAATTAAGTATATTAGAAATATATAAATAGAAATTAAGTATATTAGTTATTTAACACTCATATTCTTTCACTACCACACCACCACCCTATGAAATATAAGTTATTTCTTACACTATTATGCATTTTGGGTGTCTTAGAGGTTCTACTTTAAGGCTGTTAGGTCAATTGGCTGTCCAATATGCTAAACATGAAGGAAAAATAGACAAAATAATTCCCACTGGCAATGCACAATGTTCTCAATATTAGTGTTTGATAAACTGACAATTTAAATCTGTGTAAAGCAGTATAATTCTCTTATACATTTCAGCGGAGGAAGGGGGCAATGAAATTTCATTAAAAATTTCCCTAACCTGTTACTGATGTGTTTTCTGCAACCTATAGGATATTTCTCATTGGAAAGTTTCCTATTTCCTTTTCACATCAAATAGCAAATTGATATATTCTGTTTCCATATATTGTTATTATGACTATGACAGGTTTCTGAACAATTTTCATTACCAATTACTCTTCTACCTCAGCTGAACTAAGGAAATAATTTCATCATAGGCTAAGACATTTCTTCAATGTGAAGGTAAAAAAGGAATTACTTTGACATAGTAGACTGCAATAAAGCAATTTGTGATCTGTTTGAATGAGATGAGTGAGAAAGGAAATAAAGTCTTTGGCACTGGGAGCGTCTGCCTTTTGCTTTGATATCTTTTCTAACACTGCAGAAGCAAGTTGGGTCACTTCTCCTCCCAGGCTGTTCACTTACCATCTGTCAATGTTTAAAAAATACAAAGAACACTGTATAATTATTTTCCTTATGAAAAACATGAATACAAACTTTCTTAGAGCTAAAACTTTCTTAGAGCAGCATAATCAGCTGCAAACTCTGCTTCTAAAAAAAAAAAAAACCTATGTGAGACTCTCAGGATACCTTAGTACTTATTTATCACAATAACACCCTATTCAGAACAAACAACATATATACATGTAGTGGAATACAATTCAGGTGTTGAAATATGTGTGTGTGTATGTATATATACATACATATATCTCCAATGTATTTTTAAGTCATAAAAATGAGTCATAGAAGAAAATGTTATATCATTCTGTAAATATTTAAAACAGTCATTTCAGTAAACTCACACAAGTGCGTATACACATATATAATAAATCATTTTGGAAGTAAGAGGAAATTTATTTCACAAAAGGGGGGCAAAGAACAAACATATCTATTTTTCTCTGTCCTGCTTGGCAGAAATTTCAATGTTGGTAATATTATCAGTATTCCTTTTTGTTCCCCTAATATTCTAGAAGTTCTGGGGGCTTTGGGAAACTTGGGGACCAACCGCCATCCATGACTACCAATGAGATAAGCCTTGTCCAAACCTGTGTGATATTTCGGAGAGTGGGATGGCTTTGTTGAGCCAAGTCCATTCAGCTGTCAGGAAATTTTTTATACTCCCAAAACCTAGGTCCTTTCTACCCCTTCCTGAGTCTCTACATGGCCTCTGCCCTCCCTGAGGCACTGTGTGGATATGGGCACAAGACTCTACCAACTACTGAAGGTGGGACCTTTTCCTTTCCTTTCTTCAGTTTCATGGAATCTAAACATTCTCTTTAGTGTCCTACCACATACTTTATTCACCCCCAGTGATGTCTCCTTACCCTCCACTCCCATGATACAATTTTATTATCTACAGGGAGACAATGAAATCTAGGTCTTCAAGATAAGGATATCCCTATTTAAATACAAGGCAACACATGGACATACAGATGATTTTTCATGAGGGAAATATGAATAATAGTAAAATATTGGCAAAAACCTAAATGCTGGTTAAATAAGCTGTAGAAAAACTTAGGAAAAAAGAATAACATACAGCAAGGATAAGATCATCACTTTGGATTGATAGGAAATGGTTTCAAGGACATACTGTTAAGAAAGAAAGATGTATATGAGTAGAGAGACATAGAAGGATGAAATAGGAATGTATATCGTGAGTGGATAATTTGTACAAAAAACCTGAAACTCTATAGTTTATATCATAAAGCAGTGATAATTATTACTTCTAGAAATAGCTAAGAATATGGTAGAAGGGATAGAAATAGGAATGAGATAGCTCTTATTATATTTTTAGATACTGTTTTAACATTTGAAATATACAAATATTTTATATTAAAAGAATTAGTTCAAAAGGGACATAACCACCAAAATCCTAATTTTTAATCTCATTGATAGCATAACAATACAGAAAAAACACAGCACCTTTCCTGTATATTCTTACTGAGACACAATCTACAAAATAAAGAACTGCACAGAAATTTTAAACTTTACATAGTGCGTTTGCTGGTATAATTATAGAGTAATAATCCAAAATGTTTTCATAATAGTAAAACAGATGAGTAAATAGAATTATATGTCTTGTGAGTAAAAAGGGAAAGAAAAGAATAATGTGCAATAGATTACAACATATTGATTGAATGAAAATATCCATGTAATCATAATGATATTCCATGAAAAGTAGAAAAATAGAAGGTAAAGTTTTTCTTTAAATTAGAATGACAACTTATGTGAAAGAAGCGGAAAAATTAGAAAATCATCTTTTGGTTCAAACACCAAGATTGGGATATTTGAGGTACAGGATATTCACATTTCAAAAGTATCACTCTGCAGAACTCTCCCTTGCAATGGGAGATTGCCTTAACCAAATAATTCAAGTTAGCATCACCAAGAAAGAAACAGATACCGTGTGACTCCTGATGTGGTTCAAGGAAGTCTAAGACAGCATCTCTATACCATTCTTGCCAAAATGTTTGACTTGAATCTAGTCGTGACAAAACTATTAGATGAATCCTGACTTGAAGACATTCTACACATCCATTCATATGTGTTTCTGAAAATGTCAGTTTCATGGAAAACAAACAAGGGCAAGAGGACCACACCATATTCAAGGCGACTGCAAATCTGTGACAAACACACCTCAGGAAACTTAATTGGATCCTAAGTCAAGGCTGGGCTGGAGGAGGATCAGCTGATAGGCATTTTGGAAGAGTTGATTATTAAATAATATTAATGCCAGCACTATTAATTTGGGAGTGTGACAGTGGTTTTGTGTTTTTATAGGAGAATGTCCTCATTTTAAGGGGATTTATGTTGAGGGATAAAAGGGAGGGGTGTCTTAAGGTCTGCATGTCTGCAACTTATTTTCAAATTTCACCAAAAAAAAAAAAAATGCCTGTGTAGAAGCTAAAGCAAATATGAGAATGTTAAATGGTTATTCATTGTACTTTTCTGTAGGTGTGAAACTTGAAAATAAAAAGTTAAAAAAAAAACCCAAATTTAAACAGAAGGTGAGGGTAAGATAAAAACAAAGATTTTTAAATTTTGAAAATGAGAAGATCGGTTGTTTAGGGGAGTGGTAATAAGAGTTGGTTGAGAGGATCAAACAGAAAATTTCTTGTATTATTACTATATCTAAATATTATATAACTATAATATTTATTTGTGAAATTATTCTGCTACATTAATACACACAGGAAAAAGAGAAAAACTGAAGCATATTGACCAAACCACAAGATAAAGAATTGATAAAACTGTGGAATCACAGTTAGGCCAAGTGCAGTCCTTAGGCCAAATGTGTCCTCTGATCAAAGTCAAGCATTTATATATTGGAAGCTTTTGAAAATCACGTATGTTTTAGTTTTTCAGTCAGAAAACAAATAATTAAAACAACAACAACAAAAAAAAAAAAACAGGAAGACTTTAACCAATGTAGTATACTCCAGGCTTAGCTTTTGCAGACTTTGCTTCATCAAATGAAGTTTTGTAGACTGGCTTTCAAGAAAGAGGAAAGATACAAACAATGTAAGGACATAAATAAAGACAAACTGAGGTATACATTTAAAATAGTACATTAGCATGAACAGATAAGAATGATTTTACATTGCCCAGTGCTTATGAAAAATGCGAGCTTACTTTTCCAGGAATCATAAAACACATTTGCTGAGTCATTCGCTAATTCCACTGGCGCCTCGGGAGAAATGTGTCAAGTATTTTGGAGCTTTTCTGAATTCGGGTTCAGAAAGGTTAAGTAGTTTGCCAAGCAGCACAGCACAGCACAGCTCAGCAAATTACTGGAAAGAAAAAAAAGAGGAAACTTTGTACTTGAATCTATCCTGAAAGAGTCACGAAATTTCCCTGGGACCTTTCCATGAAATAGAATTTTTTGGCATTTTGAAAGAAAGGGGAGAACACTGGCTCCTGTCTGAGTGTTACTAATTAACTTTACAGGATCAGCTCTGCCTGCTTTAGGAAGGTAGCTCAACTCGGCTGGTCAGCTTGTATTTAAAAACGTTTTAGGACTGCACCGCAAAGAAATCAGGGTTTTTGTTGTTTTGATACAAAGCAGGCAGCAGATTCTCTCTTGTCACTATTAGCATTTCTGTCTTAAGGAAAAAAAGACTAATGTGAGCAGACTTGATCAGGTCTGTTGGCTAGGCTCAAATGGAAGTATCGGCCACGCCCATGGCCTTGTGGCCTTCCTCTGCATACACACAGCTCTGAGCCCCGGCAGGCATGAGAAAGAATGCACTTTTGTTTTTCTTCTTTTTTTCATCTTACTTCAGTCTGATCTCACAGGAAGTTCTGAAACATAAACTGCAAACACAGCTAGTCCTGTCCAGACACAAGATAGGCGGTCTGCTGTACCCTTAGCTCAGTTGGTCCTTGGATGCGGGGTGGCCTCTGGTAGAGAGGCACATCTTATAAATAAGTCAGGCAAGGTGGCTGCTATAGGGTGAGGTGGGTGCCATTAGCAATGGCAGTCCTCTGAGATGAGACAAGGATAAGCCATTGCCAGCAGCTGGAGCACAGCTGCACAGTCCTGGGAAAGAAATCTAGTCAAGGCACCACTAGCCCAATAGCCAATAAATATATACAAGTAGGATTAAGCTCATTAATTATGAGCATAGAAATGGAAGCTGATTGAGCTGCCATATGTTCCATGTGCATTTGAAATTAATGTATATTTTTGTAACTGTTAGGTGCAGGGTTCTGTGAATGCCAGTAGGTCTGGCCTACAGTGGCATGTGTCTGTATCTTTTCTACCTGACGGTTTACACAGTCTGTCTGTTACTTGGGGAGGATTGTTAGCATCTTCAATTAGGATTTGGCACACTTTTTTATTTAACTTTTTTCTCTGTCATTTTAGCTGCATGTACTTGGAATTTCTGTGTTAAATGCACACACATTTAAGACTATACTATGTGCTGAGTGAGTTGACCCTTTTAACATTTGACACATTTTTCTTCATCTCTAGTAATACTCCTTATTTTGGTGTTCATGTTGTGTGATGTGATTAATTAATTAATCATGCTTCCATGCTTCTTATAGAAAGGAAGACGGGAGGGAGAGAGGAAAAGAGGGAGGGAGGGAGGGAGGAGGGAGGGAGGGAGGAAGAAAGGAAGGAAGGAAAGAAAGGAGGGAGGGAGGAAGACAGAGAAAACAAAGGGAGGGAGGGAAGGAAGGAGCGAGGGGCAGGTCACGTGCACTGACCACCTGCGGTGGTGTATGTGTACCCACAATGACCCTCTGCAAGTCACTGCTGCCCATGTCTTGCTTGAGGAAACTCACAGAGGCATTACATAATCCACTAAGTCCACTTTCTAGAAACCATGGCACATGTTCTTGCTTAGAATGTGAGTCTATTCTAGTTCTTTTCATGGATATAGTCTCCCAGAGTTTATTTATTCTTAGTGACTTAGACTGGATCATGATCCATCTTCATCTGAATACACAGTCTCAAAATTCAGTATTCAAAATAGACAGTAGTAGGATTTGCATTTTTTTTCTTTTAGAAAACTGGGTTTTGGGGGAAGGCAGTGAGGTTGGAAAGGTATATCTCAGCCATGCACTACACAGTATAAATAAAGTCTTGACTTATTTGCATTTAGTTTTACATTGTTTTCAAAAAGCTTGATAAAATCCAAGTTTGTTACCCTCACTGGGCACACACTTGTATTTCCTGATGATGGCTAGACACGTGCCCTCCCTTTTAGTACTTTGTAGTTGTTATAAAACTATATAAATAATAGAGGGCTTTTTAAAAGCAAATTTATGTGATACAATAATTCTGGGGTGTGTTGTTTTTAAAAATAATGTTAGTGCTTTGACAGAATTTTAATGCTGTTTTTGCCTTGACAATTTTATTTACAATAGACTTGACTTTGCACACTTTGATATTTGTCAAAATCAAATCCTGAATCAGAACCTGGGTTTATCCAGGTTCCTCCAAAACTACACTAGACACATTCCTCATTAGGCATCTGTTTATTCCAAAACATACACATACACAGGGGATAGAATTAGATAACACTTTTTTGGCTGACAAAATGGGTTAGACTGAGTAAATATGGTACTCGCTTTTCAACTGATTTTGCCATCTGTCAGCAAACTTATTGCTTTTAGCAGGGGTTTTTTCTTGTGATAATTTACAAGTTGTTTTTCTTTCTTTGTTCTTTTCATGAAGATACGTGTCCTTAAAGTTTAAGGGGGAAATAACACATGCAATAAATTCATCTGCAAAACAGAAATAGCAGAGACCAAATGGCTGCTGGAGAGTTAAAAGGTGCTTGAAATTTAACCACAGAGGATTTTTTTTTTTCTTATAAGGATGGAAGAAGAGTGAGTCTCAACATTATGCAGGTGACTGCAGTCCCAGCTCCAGCTGGGAGGCATCTGTACAAGAGAAACAGCACACAGTGGTGGAACACATTTCACAGAAAAGAGGCAAAACAGGGAGCCCCAGGTGCAAGAGGAGTTTCGAATAAAGTCATCTAGCACTGGTCCTGCCTGGATCAAACTTGTGCAGAGTGCTTGCTTGGTGGCTTGTGCTAGCAGGATGTGTTGGATTCTGTGTCTGCCGCCGCCAAAACTGAATGCCCCTGGGAAGTTACTTAGCTTCTTTAAGCCTCAGTTTTCTTCAGAAACAAGTAAAGTAACATAGTGTGTTTGGTATGGTTCCTGCTTTTCTCATATGTTCAATAATTATTGGCATGGAGGTTTTGCATATATTTTTTAAAGAGAGACATCACTCTTAGATGTCTAGTGCCTTTCCCTATGCCCAGAACTTAACAGGCAGTTAATAAATATTTTCAGGTGGGTGGGTGGATGGATGGATGGATGGATGGATGGACAGACTAAAACATAAATAAATATATCACATTACTTTTATTTTATTCTTAAAACAATCCTATGAACAGCTATTTCCCATATTTTACAGATGAAAAAATTGAGACTCCCAAAAGTTCTGTGACTTGCCAAAGATTATGTAATTAGTAAGTGAATTGGGAATCAAACCCAAGTCCAGTCATTATTCTTGTTTAAAGAGAAGTTTGAGATGACATCAAGGGTTAACATTTAAATATCTACTTTTCTAGTTTGTGTACACAACTAAAATATTTAAAATATTAAAATATTTGCTCATGTATTAATACCTTTGTAATTCACCAAATGATTTAGTTTTCTTCTCTGTAGCTTGAGAAATGTGGGTTTTTGCTTCAGGTGGGAGGGAGAAAAATGGGAATATTTTTGAAAGTAGGTATTCTCATTTTTTAAAGATTTCAAACTCACAATGTAGCCAGAGAAAACAAAATCCCTCTGTTCTACCTTTTAAAAAAGCACAAGTATAGCTGTTATTATTTACTACTACTGCAAAAAACATACACATTTTATTTTCATTCCCTATAACTCTAAAGTTAAGTAACTTACCCAAAGCTTACTCGGAGTTCTAAAGCTGAAATCGATCTGAATTTTAAGGATGTGTTCCTCAATTCTAGTGTTTCCAGGTTGTGGAAATGTTAAAATGCATGTTCTGATTGTGTGGGTTAGTGGTGGAACCAAAGATTCTGCACTTCTAAGGTTAACTGCAAAAAAAAAAAAAAAAGTCTCAATGATAGACAAAGAAGAGCTTCTTAGATTATCAAAGTAAAGGTTTGAACCCAGAAGTAGTATGACCAATTTTACTGTGAGAACTCCTCAGACAGTAAGTTTGAGTTCTGTCAATACACCTTGTTATACAGCAGTGTGTTTGTAGAGGAAAAAGAGAAATGGTGGGTTGTTGGTGGTAAAATATGATTATTCTTGACAGGAGGCTTCTGATTTTCATTTATAGGTGTACATCTTTTGATTTCCTAATCCTGACCTAAAGAAATACCAGTGCCATCTATGTGCAGAGTAGGGCAAGGGTTGTGGTTTAATCCTTCTCCTGACTTCTGAAGAATGCATTGTGGTGACACAAAGCCAAAATACCCATTGTTCAAATTTTTGATTATTAGTGGAGGAAGAATGCCTGGTTTATGTGCAGACATAAATTCTTGCATGATCTTCTCACAGAAGGTCTCTACAGAGGATCTGGCCCTCTTGCCTGCGGTCTATCAGGTCTCTGGTCTAAGAAAGGGGGGTCCAGGTCATTCACAACTTGTTCACATTGACAAGCGTCTAGATGAGGTTAATAATACAGATTCATGCACTACACTTTGTGAAACAAGACTATTTACTACACTATTTTCCCAAATTCAGACACCCAAGATTTATCTTTATTCCTTAATAATCTCATCATTGGATTTCTACTTATAAGGATAACATCTTGCATTCTTCTAGCTTGTGTGGATAATTTACCATAACGACCCTTAACATATTGTTTGATTAATAACATCTCTCCTTTTCCTGTCAGTCTTACCAGAATTGAAGCACAAATTTCGTAGCACCTGAAGTTGAAAAACAATTTGTCCACTATTTTGTCTGCTTCCTTAAACCAGAAGATTGTATAGCAAATCAGCAATTGTATTCACTAATGAGTGAAAGATGGAAATAAAATTGGGGAAGCAATAGTTAGTGAACAGAGAAAGAAGAAAAATATTAGACAGTGAAAAAGAAAGTCTATAGCCTAAGAGGAAAAAAAGAGAGAGAGAGTGCTTAGAAAATCACTCTAGAGAAATTTCTGAAGAAATTCTATGCGGAAGCAAAGAAGCATGACAGAGGGAAAAAAAGAGAAATGAAAAAGCCATAAAAGATATTTGACATCACAGTCTTAACTAAACTGTGATGTGCAAGTGGAAATCAATGGAGGCTAAATATTTAAGCATAATGACTGCCTGAACGTGATTAGAGGGAATAGAAGAAGTAACCATACATTTTACTGGAACTGTTGAAGTAAATGAGACAGCAGATACCAGAGAAATAACAAGTCAGGCAGAGTTATCATGGAATGAAATCAGAGGGATAAAGAAAGAAGATTCATGAATCAAATTTCAGAGTAGACCATGAATTGAACATCAAATCGAACAAGTAGCCAAGGATCTGATAATAAATCTAAATTGTACAGGCAAAGTGTAGAGCAAGGTGGAAAGGAAGGAATGGAGAGGGGAAAAAAGAGACCAAATGCAGAAGCAAAACAATGAGAGAATAGTGACTAAATCAAATACAGATAATAAAGAGCATTAATGTCTTTTCATTCTACCAATAAATACGTGAGGTTTAGTGGCCAAAAAACCCCCCTTAAATACTAATTGCTTACTCGGCAGAAAAGCACAAAGTCACGGTAAGATTAAAATTATCAAGAAAGTAAAATAACCACATCAAAGCAAGAGGCCTCAGATCCAGAGGAAATGTCACTGCAAGTCTGCCTTCCTCCATCTTCCCTCTCTCCTCCCCTCCCAGGATGCTTTGTTTCCATGGGAATCTTTGAGGGAAAGTAACGTTTTGGTTTCGGTTGAGAAGTGCTTGGGGGTCATTTGTTCATTGATATCAGAAACCATGGAAAAATAATCAGTTTAGTAGCTGAGGAGAGGAGAAGGCAGAGATTAACACCAGCAGGGAGAAGTTTGATTTCATTTGTTATAAGAATGTATGTAAAGTTTGGGTTAAGTGTCTTATGTTTGATCAAAATTGTTTTCAGATGTAGTTTTAATATGCAAGAATAAACTAACTTTTTATTGAGCACTTGCTATGTACACAGCCCTGATTAAACCTTTCATACACTACTTCATTCAATCATCACATTAATCCTCGGAGTTAGATGCCATTGTTATCTCCCTGTTGTAGCTGATGAACAGGAAGTTTTAAAATGGGAAATGAAACTAGGTTGAGTCTAGAGTGCAAGTGTTTCGTGCCTTAAAGGAGCATACACAGTACCATGTCTTATAAAAGAGCTATTGGTCACTAAGGGCCTGACAACACAGCTCAAATAATGATCAAAGGTCATTTAACAGGATTTGTCCTTGATACTCCAAGAAGTCCCCTTTCCTCCCTCAGTGCCATTTTTTTCTAACCTTTTAAGTACTGTGCCTAATCCTCTCCCACTCTATCTGACAGGGATAGGTCTGATAATATCAAGAATGGATAAAGAAATTGATTACTCAGAGATACTCAATGTGACAGAATAAAGATTCAGATATCCTAATTCCAGATAAGCTTCCTTTCTCTAATACTGCCCACAGCTAAATATAATAAGCCAGGTTCACCATAACCAAACCCAACCAGCCTATAGCTATTTTCTAGGTGCCTACTATGTGCTGGTCCATCTGGTCATTGCCAGGCAAGAGTAAAATTAAGGAAGTCTTCAAGAATTGCAGCTTCCCCTACTAAAGAGAAATGTAGACAAAATTATATTGGGTGGTGAGTTTAATAATGAGGTAGCCTAAGAGAAAACTATGTTCTTGAAACAAACAAAAAAGTGAATATTACAAACTAGAATTTAAGAAAGTCTTCAACAGCACTTAAGAATAATTAGAGAATGATGCATCCATATTCTAGGTAGAGGAAAAAACAAGATGTGGAAAGATTCAGATATAACTGAATTCAGTTTCACTAGTAGACAGGATATACATACAAGGGTGATAGAATTGAGATATACGTTTAACCTCTATGTCAGGATAAGACACTTGTGTTCTATTCTATGTGCTTGTGTCTCCTGAATTATGAGGTCAGGGTGACTAGTGGCTAAAATATTACTTTATCCGTTCAGCTGTTTTGGGGTATTTAGGTTGTCAACATATCTTTGCTACTGTAAATAGTGCTGCAATAAACATAGGAGTGCAGGTTTCCTTGAATCAGCGTTTCTGTGTCCTTCGAGTAAGTTCCTAGGGGAGGAATTGCTGGGTTCATTTTTAGTGTTTTGAGAAACCTCCTCACAGCTTTCCACGCTGGCTAGACCAGTTTGTATTCCCACTCTCCAAAAGAGAAGAATAGATCAAAAAGATGTGGTATTCATACACAGTGGAATACTACTCAGTGATCAAAAAAGATAAACTAAGGCCATTTGCAGCCATATGGATGGATCTGGAAGGGATTATGCTAAGTGAAATAAGTCAGAAGGAAAAAGAAAAATATCAGATCATTTCACTTACAGGTAGAATATAAGGGAACCTAACAAAGGGTCAGGAAGAAGACAAAACTTGCAGCTGAACACAGATGTGAGGCATACAGCAGGCGAGGGGGAGTGGGAGGGGCTAAAACAGGGCAGGGAAGAGCACAAGGAGCAATGATGATGGATCCCTGGTGCTCTGGTGGTGGGAGAGCTGCAGGGACAACACCTGAGGGACGAAATTAAATATTGCACAGAAATGAACAATGATGTAAGAAAATAAATAAATTTAATTATGAAAAGAAATATTACTTTAAAAGAGACATGAGTTTGATTTTGTGTAACATTTAATTATATGAAGAGAACATTATTCTCATCCTTGGGATCACATCACAGGGAACATGGCTGTTAGGTGCTAAAGAGTTGAAAGCCTCTTTAAAAGTCATTAGCTATTCTCCATAAAAAAAAAAAATGAGGCTTTCAGACTCATTATTTTTGACAGAAAACCATATCTAAAATTTGTGAATTTTATTTGTTTAAATCCTACGTATTTTAATAGTCATCTTCAGTCTATGGCAAATATCGTAATATAGGTAGAATGAAGAAATGCCCTTTCTGGAAAAATGAAGGTGGTATATACGGATAGACAAATTTTAGGAAAAGGATCGTAGGATCATAGGCCAACTGTGCTGCATGAAGGGAGAAGGTCAGAGGGTACTGGTGACCTTGGTAGTTTGAATAGAAAACAGACTAAAAACAGACAAGGAAAACGTGGGGCTATAGAATGGAAAGCCTTCTTCATTCAATTTCTGGTTTGGCTAAATATACAGTTTAAATCTGGGAAGGTATTTATTTCCCTGTGATTCACTTTTATCTTGTATTTTTAAAATGTAATTATCATCTACTTCTCTTGAACCAAACTCTTAAACATAAAATCCATTTGCATTGATCTGACCACACTTCTACCCAATCCTATGAATAAATATGTCATCAATACACTAACCAATAAATATTGTCTCGTGTTTGTGCGATAAGGAGTTGAAATGCTGAATTTTTTAAAACTAAAGTATGTGAAAATTAGAAACTTTTCACAATTTCCACTGTAGTCTATATTAAAAGTTCCAGGAATAAATCATATTAGGGACCTAGTTTACGAAGGAAAAGTTTGGATCTTAAGGTGCAAGTTACAGTGGTTTATTAAAGAAAAGTATTTATGGAATATGTTTTGTCCAAAATGATTAGTTCTAGAAATGTAGGAGTAGATTATAATTTTGAAAATTTTTTATCATTATGATAGGTTTCATAATACAGACTATTTATTTATTTATTTGGTTAGATATCTTATACTTATGAAGTAGTAGAATAGTTATGAAAATTTTTTTCTTAGACTTCCTCAGAGTCTAAGATCAAGAACCAGGCCCTTCAGGAAGCCCCTCCTATTTCACTTCTCTAAACACTTACAGCATTCATGATCTCATAACCTCCCCCCACCCCACCCCCACTCTCTCGTTTAATGTATTCTATGCCTCCTGGAAGTCATGTACCACAATGGACACTTAACAAATTCTGTCATGGAATACATTGCAGATTCAACACCAAATTGAAAAATCAACAGCAAATTAAAAGTCCACACCCAAAGCAAAAATTCTTCAAGTTCCTTTCTCCAAGACTCCAGTTTACACCAGCCTTGATGCTCACACTCGCAGCTTTTCTGACGTTTCCACATCTAAAGCCAGACTGAATTCTTTAAAGCTGAAGCAAACTTACTCAGTCAGCTATAAATATAAACGTTTACTGGAACATAAACCAGGAGGAAGCCTATGAGAAAAATAAAGGGAGTGAAGCTTTTGCAATCCCTTTTATTCTCCAAGGCTCATTTCTCAGAACCAAATATTTAAATGGTATTTTCACTGGCATTTAAGTTAGCCAGGTTTAACAAACCTAAAGATAGAATACTACAGACTAAATAAAAAAAGAGAGTGACAAGAAATGCAAGTGAAAATCCAAAGTCACCAGCATGAATTTTCTATTGTCTGCAGTTCTCTTTTAATGCTTATAGTGCCAATTATTATATTGCAATGGATTGATCTGATTAAAATTCTGTCACTTCTGTAAGACTGTGAGCACCTCACAAAGACGGACTCTGCATGTCAAGGGATCAGTCTCGAACGACGGTGTCCAACACTAACCTCTGTGCCCATCAGGTGCTTCCAGCATGGTGACTCTGGTTACCATTCACTTAGTGCTTCCCGTGAGCGTATCTGTATTCTAAACCCTCCGTGTATACTAATTCACTAGCCTTTCCAAACTAGTATAAAGGATGTAGCATTCTATCACTCCCATTTTACAAATGAGGCAACTGAAGCAAAGACAGGTAGAGAAAACATTGAAAGCAGAACCAGAATATGAAAAGATCCACACTCTGCCACACCTCTGCTAGAAAAGTCGTTAAAGTGGATAGAGGTTTAGGAGTCTGAGCTAAAAGCTCTCTACTTTGAGTAAGTGCCCCTTGATGCAGGTGCTGTGACAACCATACATTTAAAAATCCAGTTTTAGATGGCAGTCGTAGAAATATTTTAAAAATTGGTTTTTATTATTACTGTTCACCATTTTCACATTTTGGGTTAGATATCTCATTTCATCTTCATAACAATCCTACAAGGAAGGGCTGTTTCCCCTGTATCTGAATGAGAAAAGCAAGGCTCAGAAAACTTATCTGTGACCTCACTGCTGTCAAGCACAGATTTTCCAATTCCAAACCCTGTATTCTTTCCATACACTGACCTCCTAACTGGTCTTCCTGGTTCTGCATCTGCCCCTCTATGCTCAGAGTCCACGCAACAAACAAAAGGATCTTTTTAAGGCACAAATCAGATAATGTCTTTTTCAGTGGCTTCTCATTAAGTTAAGGTAAAATCCAATTTCCTTATCAGGGCCCAAGAGGCTCCTGGAGATCTAGCCCCTACCTCCTCCATCTAAACTCCTCCCCCAGTGCGCCATCCTCCACTCTAACTCCACTATTTCCTTTCTAACCCTCCCACAGCAAGCTCTTTTCTCCAACTGGGCCTTTGTCCCTTTCCTATTAATTTCACCTGAAATTAACCAGTTGATTGACTGGTTGGTTATAAAGATGATGACAGAGCCCCCATCTGACTTGTTGAATAAATAACACTTCCAAAATGACAGGTTTGGTCCAAATACTTTCACATGATGATCCATGACCAAGAGCCTAGGACCGTGCCCAAAGTCACCAGCTAGTAAGTGACGGAATTCTACCCAGAGCCTCTTCCCAATTACCTGGTTTAATCCCCCAAGGGCATGAGTGAACTCACCACCCCACCTCTTAAAATAAGAGGCCACCTCTCTGTGGCCTCACCCTGACACACAGTTCTGTGTGACCCCACCACCAGTGCCCCTGGTCCAACCCACTCTGAGTAAATGGAGGTGTCTGCGTTAGCTCTACCTCTGCCCTTTCCAGTCCTATCTCCTAAGAAATATTTAAATCAAGGCAACAAAAGTAATTAGAATCTCCAAAATGAGAATCTGGCATAACTAAGAGTGCCCTTAAGATCAAAGTAATATCAGAGAAAGCAGATTTTAGAACTGTTCTTTACTGGTGATGGTGGGGTGGGAGATGGAGGGAATGAGGACAGGGCTGTTGAGTTTTGATTCCACATGACCTCAGGGGAAATACTCCATAATGAGTGTCCCAAACCAGCTGAAGTAGAAGCCTGTTAATCAAGATGAAGCAGCAAGTGGCCTAACAGTCATTTTATTTTTTCCTTCCAGACATCTCACTGGTTTGGAGGTCAAATATCTATTCTTCATCTAGTATACAAATCTGTCATTTGGGGGAGGTTGGGTACTTTATTATTTTGCTTTAAGACATCTGTCATTTTTGAGAACAAAGATTTCTGTTCTGTGGTTCTTAATAAGCTTTGCAAGGTGGTTTTCTTGGCATATGAAGAAGTCATTTGAATAACAAAAGCTCATATTTATAATTACATTGAGTTAAATAGATTTGCTTAGCTTAGGGTTTGAGGTTATTCATAAACAGATGTGAGAGTCCAGAAAGCCTCTATAACTTCAACAATCTCACTGCTTTTGGGTTGCTGAAGCTCTTAGGAGCCTGAGTGTGAGTTAAAGAAGCTTTCCTCAACTCCACAATAATCACCATAGCACCTCAACTTGAGTCTACTTCTCTCAACCCAACACTGTTGATGTTTACTGCCATTTGCCAACACAAAGGCGATGAAGGAGCAGACTCTAAGTTGAGATCACTCACCACTTAAGCTTTCGAGGATGAGCTTTTCATAAAATGCTTGACTCTGCTCTCACAACTTATCGAAGACTTATAGGTACAGTCTTATTTGAAACTGGTGATTTCAAAACAATGATGAAAGGCAGTTACTCATCAAAACAGATCCTTAGCATCTAAAGGTTCCTTTATGGCCACATCTTCTCTTGAAACTCCTCAGCCCTGTGAGCCTTTCCCTCAGGCCTCTGGGAGATGAAGTAGGAGTTAATTTTGTGCCACAATTTGAAACTTGAATGTCCTTTCCTAATGGAACAACACACCTTTGAATTAAAAAATAAGCGTGTGCAGCAAGAAGAACTTTTGATCACTACCAGTCAATAATTTTTGACGTCGATTTTCTTTTACAAATAAATTCTTACACAGAAACATAATAGACAAAACAGGGAAAGGCCCAGCTACTCTTTTTGGTGGTCACTAACCTAGAGGCTTTGTAACCAATCAGTCCCTATCCCTAGACGCCGCTTTCAAAACCTAGAATTCCTCTGGACATAGAAGGTGTTGCTCTGGGTCATTTTATCAGATCAGAGGATGTGGCCAAAATTCTGGTCTTGAGCTCCAATTAGGATTTTTTTGCACATGATATAAAACATATTAGATGTCTGCAGGACACTGAGAAACCCCAAACTTGTGATCTCTAAAATTCTGATAAATTCTCAAGTCCAATCCAACTTAATAGCATTTCCCCAAAATTAATGTCCACCCAAAATCCCAGAATGTGGGATTTGGAAAATTCCACATTATTTGGAAAAACAGTCTTTGCAGATGTAATTTAGATAAGTTTATAGATGATATAATACTGAATCAAGTCCAGTGAGAGTATCCTTATGAAGGTCAGAAAAGGAGATGTGTCTACATGGCAAAGAGCATCAAATATAGCCATTTATTGCCAGAAGTTAGGAGAAAGGCATGAGGCAGTTTGTCCCTCACAGCTTCCAGAAGGAACCAACCTACCAACCCCTTAATTTTGACTTCTGGTCTCTAGAATTGTGAGATGATAAATTTCTTAGTTTTCAGTCACCAAGTTTGTGGTAATAATTTGTTACAGCAGCCCTGGGAGAATAAAATATTCTTTCACTTAATAGGCAAATATTTGTGGAAGGAATATTGTTGAGTGAATAACAAATCAGCTTAATTGGATACAGTGGCTGACAAAGGGAAGTATTTAGCAAGCAGGGTTTAAGGATGAGAGAAAGCTCATGGTAGAGGTAGAGGAAATCCATCTTCCCCTTCAAGTCTATTCCCAGACAAGACTCAGGAAGAGCCTCCAAAGGAACAGCTCATGGATAGTTCATGGACAAAAGGACCAATTAGGGAAGAAGAAACCAAAGATCACTCCATGCAAGGTCTAACAGTTGCTTCTTGAGGCTTTCCCAAAGAGGCCCTCAGACAATGAGAAACCATTCATTTTTTCTTGGGACCATTCAAAAAGTTAAAAAAAACATACACAACAGATGAGAACGGGTAAACAATTTCATTTAACTTGCACATTTTAAGGGTATTATTTCAATGAATTCCCAATAATAGCCTCAAAGTTGCTAGGCTTCCAACATTGTATACCACATTGCCACACTGGCTTTTATGCTTTTAACCTATGGCCATGAAATTTTCTTGATGATGTTTTGGGTCATGCATGTTGTCTGTTTTGTGCCTCCACACCCCTTGAGTGGCCATGGTTTTGTTCAAAGGCAATACAACTTCTGACTAAATTTCTACTTATTTAATGTCCCTAAAGAGTTCTTCAAATGCAATGAAGTAACTACTTGCTTGTAATTTATGCATGCATTTATATACTGAACTGTAGTTTAATCAAACTCCATTGCCTTGTGTAGTATAATAGCAATATCTAATGAAAACATATGAAGTATGTGATTCATAATTACCCCAGACAGCTCATTTTGGTTTGCTTCCTACTTAATCCCAAAATTCCTATCTTTCTGCACTGTAAACACTTTCCTTCTCTTCTCATCAATCTCAGTTATGTAAATTAAGCAGGGGTGGTGGCACAATTACTTTTTTTCTAGCTGTTATCAAAGGCCTTCGTCCCAGAAAAACAGCTGACAAGGGCACCCACTAAAAACGATCCTTTCCTTTGGCTAGATGACTGGAGCAGACCTAAAGTGGAGAGAGCTTTGCACACTCTGCCTCACTGAGTAGCCCTCAGTGCCAATGAATGTGACTGTGTGGGCATGGTGGGAATTCCCCTCTGCTGGCAGGCAATGAAACTTGCTCAGTACTGTACTTTCTACAAGGCACTTGGAGAACAGCCATCCTAGTAAAAATACTTTCATGGAATGAAGGTAACTCTCTGATTGAATCCAGAGCATCAACACAGCCAGTGGTACTTTCAACTTTGCAAAAGTAAGTATACCAGTCATCAGAGAACCTTGAACTTCTTGCTACAAACAAGTTCATCTTCTCGAGAGATCTAGTGTTGGCTTCCTCTCCTTGATGAAGGCAGAGGGTAAACACAGCTGTGTTTCTGAGAATGGAATACTTCTTTTTAGATATTTCAGTGCAGTTTGTGTCTTTTCTCTTACTTCATTTGATTAGGGTGAATCCTTTTCTGACTATTCCTTCTAAAGGGAAAAATGATATTTCATATTTCGTACTTTCATTGTTGAGGAGGCTGTTGATGGGAGACAAATCATTTTGACAATGGGATCACTGAGTGTTGAAGCCAGATATTCTTGCATTTTCCCCTTTCCTGTTGTATCAAGTAAGTTAATCTCTGAAGTTTCAGTTTTCTCATCCACAACGCAGAAATATACTATCTATCACTTCAGGTTGCTATGAGAATGAAATAAGCATAGCATAATGCTGGGTTTTACTTTGTTCCCTTCCTTTCTTCCTAAGCCATTCTCTTTCTATGCTGTGAAACATAAACATGTATGAAAGGAACACTTGTTATATATATAATGGGCACTATGCTGGAATCTGTGACCAGAATATGATCATTCATCCTGTGAGTATAACTGCCTAGCAAGGAAGGAAGTCATGCAAATTATTTGCAAACTCAATATATTCTACAGCAAAAAGTCAGGATATGCTGGATTCATTTGGATTGGGAAGGTTAACTTCTGAGTTAAGATCCTTAGGATTAATAAAGTTTAGGTAAAGAAAGGAGAGGGAAGGGAGAAAGCATTCGTGACAGAAAGATTGGTCAACATACAGAAGAATTTGAAGAACTGAAAGATTTCCCCTAAACTCTGTAGAATAGGAAGTTTTCAGGCTTATCATTAAGATCTCTTGGGAAGGATTTTGTACAGATTCCCTTGACAATCTATTCTAGTAGTTTTTATGGGGGAGGAGGGAAGCAATATATATTACAGGAAATTTATAACTATTTGTGAATTATATCCCATGGCAATATGTAGTTATATAATAATTTGAATTATTAATCTGCTTTATTTGCTTTGCTTTTTCCCATTTCCTATTGCATCAGGATAGCTGGATCCTTATGTTCTATCATTGTAGTAAAGGTCATTGTTTCAAAGTGTATTAACAATTTACAGGGATATGAATTCTAGTAGATTCAGCAACTTGAAGGGACTATGAAATGGAGATACAGTAAAAGGTAGGAGGTCAGGAAGAAGTAAATACCTTAGATGTCTGAGATTACATTCTCTGTCATTACCAATGTTATTAATTAGACTTAGTTCCAAAGAAAGTAAAGGAATGTGCTAGTTCTCATCTTTCTAGGTCTATAGAATAAGATTCACACATTCTACATGCTACAATGAGAAAATAATTTTTTAATTTAGGTAATATTGGCTAACATCACTCTATGTACTTCAGAGGCATAGGATCACATCTTCTCCATGTGTCCACACCACCCGCCAACAAGGCTCCCATAGTCCTCAACCATAGCCCACTGTGCCATCTCCCTACTGTGCTCCCCCCTCACACACCCTTGTAGCTTCAATTTCACAGTCAGATTTCTAGGATTTGTTATTGGTTTTGATTTTGTCTGACCCTTTGTTTTGTTTCTCTGTATTTGAGCAAAATAGATACTTCCCCAAAGAAGACATAGATGGTCAACAGGTACGTAACCAAATGTTCATCACCACTTATCATCAGGAAAATACAAATCGAAATCACAATGCCATACCATCTCACAACTGAGAGAATGACTCACATACCAAAAAAAAGTCCAGAAATAAATGTTGGTGAGGATGTGGAGAAAAGGCGACCTTGTAGCCTGCTGGCGGGAATGTAGACTGGTTTAGTCCCTATGGAAAACAGTGTGGAGGTTTCTCAAAGCATTAAAAATAGATCTATCATGGGGCCTCCCCGGTGGCACAGTGGTTGGGCGCTGCGCTGTGGAGCTGTAGGCAGTGGCAACGCGAGTTCGACACCTGGCCGGGGAGATTCCCACATGGCACAGCAGACCTCTCCTGCCTAGCCCACTGCTCCCCTCAGCAGTGTATTTCAGTCGATCTGCCTGTTCTGCTCCCCACTCTGTCTCTGGTGAACCCTCTCACTGCTCCATCCCTCTGGCCTGTACCCCAGCTTGTATGCATAAATAAATAAATTT
This sequence comes from Scalopus aquaticus, assembly GCA_004024925.1. Classification (NCBI taxonomy): domain Eukaryota; kingdom Metazoa; phylum Chordata; class Mammalia; order Eulipotyphla; family Talpidae; genus Scalopus; species Scalopus aquaticus. Next base: position 198,603 of record PVIJ01001371.1, read on the forward strand.
TGAAAAAAAAATAGATCTACCATGATCCAGCAATTCCATTCCTAGGCATCTACCCAAAAAATACAAAACCTTTAATTTGAGAAAATCAATTTTTAAAGTAAATATCTTACATCTCCAACATTGATAACTTTCTCTATAATGCACCAGAAATACCCTGAGTTGTACTTAAAACTAGTACAGTTGTAGGGCCCTGTTATATCTCCAGGACCACGGTTTGTGTAATAGACCCTGCTAAGCCTAATAAGGGCCTCGGTCCCTCCTGGGCACTTCATACCTGTCGTCATTACAGGGCATATGTCATAATCAGTCATAGTTACATGACATGTAGATAATTCAGCAAAACACAACTCTTGTATAATCCTTTATGTCTAATTGTCCATTCATGCTGAGATATAAACTAGTCTTCTAGTTCACGATTCCATGTTCTGTTATGTGATAGTCAGTTAAGTGGGGCCATATGAGAAGACACAGGAGAGACTTAGACAAAGTTCATACTTACAAGTCTTAAAGTGGGGTTACTCCATACCATGCAGGGCCACAGAAGAATCAACAGGTTTTGATCAGCCTTTATTGAGTCTCTATAGGAAATGCAAGACAAGGAAGAGTAAACAGTTTAGTATTGTCTTGTTTCAATAATTTCGGTGGACTTTAAACTATAGAGGTGGTCTCTAGCTGCTTGGCACCTGGTCCTAGGATGATTAAGGCAATTAAAAGATTTCTGGCATAAGACTCCTTCTCTTTTCAATATCACTTTATTTTGACCCTGGTACTAAAGGAAAATACAGATGTTAGCAGGCAGACTGAGGGGCACCTCAGGGCCCCCCAAACTGCCTGCTCTAAATGGGTTCTGCCATCTGCCTCTTAAAGACAAACAGAAAAGAGCTTTGACAGAACTAGTGGGCAAAAGAGTGAAGAGAAAGATTGTAGTTTCCAAATGAAGCACCCAAAGTTACCCACCCTCTCTTACGTAAATGCTCAGCCAAACAGAGTTGGTCCAAAGCAGGGCCACTGAGGCCTGAAAGTCTTCCACAAGTCTAAGGTGTCTTCTGGTGGGGAACATAGAGAAGGGGCAGAAGGAGCCAGGCAAGCCTGGAAGGAAAAGAGCAAAATCAAAATACAAATCAAGACAAAGGCTGCAATTGTCAGCCTCCCCACTGGTCTCTTACCCACATCTGTCTTTTTCAAGTGTCCCCTTCCATGTCGCCCAAGTCCCTGGTACAAGTCCAAGGCAGAGAAGCAAACACGGCTTCTTCTTCACATGTCTCTCTGCTCCATGTTCCTCCTCTAAGTCTTCTTCCTTCCTCCCCAAGCCCTTCTCCAAGACTTTTCTAGCTTCTTGCTGCTCAGCTCCACCCTTCTTTGGGTGGGGCAGGAAACCTGTAACCTCTCTTTTCTGTGGGGATAACACTCTTACAGAGTGTTTACTAATTCCTTTTCAACTGTGTTACAGTGACCAAAACAGGGGAATCAGAACGGTGAATTGCACTTTACTAAGTAATGAAATTTGAATAACGTAATAGTCTTAAAGAGGAAAAACTAGCACAAATAATTATTACATATGAGCAAAAATACATGATTAGGCAATATTTTACACATGTGCACAGTTTCCTGACTCTTTGCTCCCCTGCCTTTTCCTTTACACAAAATCTATCTTGGTTGTCTGGAACGATAGTGCCAATGCCAGGCTCCTTGACGGGCATATCATTTTGACTCACGCTATGGATCTTTGAGGCTTCTCAGGTCACCTTCACACTCAGATGATGGATATTCAAATTCTTCTTCATAAGGAGAGAAATCAGAGGAAGACATAGTAGCAGAAAATGAGTAGAAAATGTGCAAGTAGCTAAATAAAAAAGAAAGGGACACACAAACACAAATAAAAGGTCAGAGAAAATGATTTTTTAATTATCATTCTTCACTATGTTCTTTTGTCCTTTTGCAGTCTCAATCCTGTATAAATTAATGAAGAAAAATGAAAATTAGTTTCATTAGCTAGATCACTTTTGTTGGACTCAGTCTTGAGTTGATCAAATGAGGCAGCTGAACTGAGAATGAATTTTCCCTGTGATTAGCTCACACTCTTGAAGTAGCCAGGCACCTGTGAGGATACAGGGAAGAGAGAAGATAATAATTGGGCTCTCATCTTTTATAATTACATGTGTTTCAAGTGGATGTGAACCATGGGGTTTGAGAGGACTACATAAAAGGGGAAAATTCTGACGTGAACACTTCAGTCATTAACTCTAGTATTCAAAAGGAAAGGGAGATAAAATTTTAAACAATAGAAGACTTAAGAAATGGAGACCCCAAAATAATGGTGTTTACTAAGAATTAGGACAATTGTTTATTAATTTCATATCTTACACTATTTATGATACTAAATAATTACCATGGTTATTGACTGGACATACAGAACTGTTTTCTCTCCTTTTACACAAAAGCCTCTGATACCTCAGGAAGTTGACTATTTCTTCCTTTTCTTATTTAATTTTTCAATAAAATAGTAAATAGGAAGAATCCAATGTGTGTATGGATCATGAGAGAATTTTAATAAAATTTCAGGGATTATAGAAATCTTTTCCATTGTAATTCTAGAACTTTCTACAATAGTCTGATCCTGTGATATTTACTCTTCTCTCTTGATTTGACTTCCTAAGCACATATAAATGAATTAACTTTCTCCTCAATATTTTGTCTGAAATTACATTATACTTCTAACAAATGTATAGCAAGAGGTAAGGTTTAATTAGGCCTTTGGAGTCTGGACAGTTTTTCAACCCCTAAGTAAAAGGGAAAAATTGCTGTCTGTTTTCCTAATATAACTAGTATCTAGTAATAATTTCTACTTGAAAGATAAATTAATAAAGCAAGATTAAGGGGGTAACAAACAAACAAGCAGATACGGTTCCTCCAGAAATTAATCTCCATGAGAATAGATAATTTGTTTCACTGATGTATTCTCATCACCAGGACAGATTCTGACATATGTTCATAATACTTAGCACATCATCAAGTATTTGTTGAATAAATAGACAAATAAATTTTCTTCGAAGTATCATCCTAACTAAAACTAAATTTCAATGAGGGCCAATTATTGAACCTACATTAGTCTCTGTCTATCCATGGCTTTCCACCAGGCTTGGGGAGGACAGTTATGTCATTCCACCAAGAATATCTAAGTCTAGACAAGAGCCCTTTTGAGGTGCAAATATTGCTAGAAACAGAGTTACTTTGGCACAAAAACAAAAAACCAAAAAACATTTGGTCGTTCTTCTCTTACAGATTGCTACTTCCTAGAGAATGAGCTCCCACTGCCTACTTACAGCCAGCCAGTTGGAGGAAAGGGCCTAATTATCCTTCCAAGTTCTGGCACTCAAACTCTATTTCCTCTTTTGGCTTAATACCAAACAAAATGTGAAAGGAAAAAAAAATCAACAGGCCAATAATGCTCTTCTGTGTGGAACACAATCAGAAAATTACTTCCTTTGTATAAAATACTGATATAAACGCTCTTCTATTTGATCAGAAACTTGAGGTTTCATACAAAGCTTACATTTACAAATGAAACCCCATTAGCATGCCAGTTTTCCTTCTGACAGCAGAGTTTTCTGAAAAGCTCATATCATCTTCGGTTGCAAAGTGTTACCAGAGTTTAATTTTAAATACATCTAAATTGATATGAAGTACTTACTCTGTATTTCTTCACATTCTCTATCAGGGACTACATTTTTGCTTTGAAATAAAAAAAAAATTTGGTCTTTTTTCTATCTTTTCAGCCTTCTTGTTTCTCCTGCCATTATCAACCTCACTGAATTTATTCGTTTTCACCTTTTCCTCTTTGCTTTATCCATTAACACACAGAAGTTTCCACCTCCCTCCCTAAACCTACCTCACCAGTTTCATATATTTTACCACTTCCTTTCTGAAGAATAGAGAAGTTGGACAGCATGGTATATATTGATAGCTTCCTATTTTTCCATTTATTCTGAGCAAGAAGATTCACTGATAACTCTTATCAGTGACAGCAGATCTATGCTTAGAGACACATGAGGTAAACTTTACATACTTAAATTTACAGAAAATGACAAATATTTCCATATTTTCGATTAAACAAAACACATAAAATACCTCAAATCCAAAATTCATAGCTAAAAGCAAAGTTTTCTTAAACTTTATTAAATTTTATCAAAATGATTACTAACAACCAAGAGAAGACGTATATAACCTATCTATCAAAATCCATCAGAGTATCATGTAAAACTTACCTACCTAGTACTAAACTCGTGATGTGGAAAATTCCCAATGTTTGACAAACAGATAAGTCAATGAATCACTCTGAATGAAGTGTGGAAAATGAGTTGGAGGCTGACTAACAAATTGATGACATCAGGTAGGAGATTTTTAATGCTATTGAGGGGGTAAGTGATAAGGAACTAAACATACAGCAGAAATAACAAGACAGACATACCTTAAAGATCAAAAGAAGGTAAAAATTTTAAGGTTTGCTGCCCCAGTGGGGTTGGGGTTAATATCCAGGAGATAACAGAGACACAAACTAACTGGCATTTACCTTAAACTCTGAACATCTCAAAATACTGTATGAATATTGAGAGGGCAAATATGGGCATTTATGGGTTTACAAGACTTAGAGGGCACATGTACTGACATTACTAACTACCTGTGCCTCCAAATGTCCTTCCATGGTGACGGAGATAGGCTTTTCCACATCTTTCTACTTCTTGCTCCTGATAATTTAAACAAGAAGATATTAGAATGAGGTGACTTTAATGCCTAGGAGCCCATGAAAGCAAAGCAAAATCTAAGCCTGTAATACTTCAAGGTTAAGAAATGGGACCCTAAATGTAACAGGGTGGTCCCCAGGAGAAGGGATGTGTCCCAGGTTCCCTGTCCCACCCAACGTAGGGTGGAACTGAGCAGGATATAAGAAGCTTGAGAAGACACAGAGGACACACACAGAGGAGACACAGAACAGAACACAGACAGAAAACAGGAGGAGATGGAAGAAGGATGGAGAGCCAACAGAGGCCCAAGAAGCAGAGAGATTTGTAAAGAAGCTGCACTGGCCTGGACTGGTTGAAATAGACGTGGGTGAGAGACCCGTGGAGAGGTTATCGATGGCTGTGTTGATTTTGGTTTTGATTTTGTTCTGTTCCTCTCAGAATTGTCTGACTGTTTCTGACCCTTTTGGATGGGTCCCTGCCGAAAGGTATTTTGGTTCCTCCCAGAATTGTCTGGCTGTTTCTGACCCTTATGTGTGG